>JASVEL010003949.1:0-207139 GCA_032618575.1 Nicotiana noctiflora
GTCTTATTTCGTGGTTAGTTAACTCATGTAAAGATATATTGCACCGTATAAGTTGTGAGACGGCTTGGTAAATTCCTTATGTGTTGAGGTTCCGCTCAGCGGTGATGTTATATGAGCATGATGTCTCTTGAGACTCAGATCATATATCGCACCTCAGTTGTGCTTGAGCCTATAGTCTATGGCGCTATATGTTTCCTTGTGACTGATATCATGCACCTTAGTGTGCTTATGATCGATATTCAGTATTTTGATGTGATGAGCTATTCAGCTCGACATATGGCTCCTTGTGTGAGTCTATATTGTTGGGATCGGGTGGCACGCCGCCATGGTTATATTGTTGGGATCGGGTGGCACACCGCCATGGGTATATTGTTGGGATCGGGTTGTACGCCGCAACGGTGTGATGTTTATTTCAGTGTCCATATTTGCTTTTATGTGTTTTGTTTCCTATTTTTCTAAGGATGTCCATGTTAGTGTGAGAGTTGAATAGTTCTCTCTAGTGTTCGCCTTCCTTTTGTATCACGAACGAATTAGTAGCCTACTGATACATTGTGTCATCTTGTGGGACTTTTGATTATGTTTGAGATGGCTTATCGCCTGAGCAGTTTGTACTGGGTGAGATGAGATTATGCGATTTGGGATCAGTTCAACTGATTATATGAGGTATATTATAGAGGAAAAGATCATCCTGTGGTTTAGGACAAGGTAATGGATCTTGTCAGAAGTATAGACCCAATGTATTGTTGATTTAGTAGTTGGTTATGGATATTGTAACATCTCTTCTGTCGTGTCAGTATTGTAAAAGTTAGAACGAGACCTATGTAGATCATGAGGTGCAATGAGAGCATCTGATTCGTTGAATTTTTGACTAATTTGGTCATAAAATATTATTGTGGTCTTGTGGATTTTGTGTTGTAAGGTAAGAATCCAGCAAGGTTATGCGGTCATGTTTGAGGAAGGCGTTTGAGGAATATTGAGTGATCTCTTGATGAAAACAAGCCTGACATAGAATTCCGGATATTGGAATTAGGCTCTAAGACTTAATTGTTTGAACAAGAGGGAACATCTTCAGATCATATCAGGCTAATGTGCTCAGCTGAGTCCTAATTGTATTGGCCCTTTGGAGATTTTGAGGCGTGTTGGGGAGGTTGCTTATGAGTTGGCCTTACCTCCCAGCCTAGTCCATCCCGTATTTCATGTCTCTATGCTCTGGAGATACCATGGTGACCTGTCGCATGTGTTGAATTTCACTTATGTTCAGCTAGACAAGGATCTATCTTATGTTGAGGAGCCAGTAGCCATTCTAGACAGGTAGGTCAGGAAGTTAAGGTCAAAGAACATCTCTTCGGTAAAGGTTCAATGGCGAGGTTAGCTGGTCGAGGAGGTGACTTGGGAGACCGGGCAGGATATGCGCAGCCAGTACCCTCATCTTTTCACCACTCCAGGTATTTTTTCTATGCTCGCTCAAGGACGAACAAATCTTTTAAGTGTGGGAAGATGTAACGACCCGGGCGGTCGTTTTAGAAAATTACACCCCGATCCCCAATTTAACTGCTTCCCTAAGTTCATTTCCTGCTATTGTGGTTTGCCGGGAGAGTCGGTTCTGAAATTTGGAGCATTTTGGGACACTTAGTCCCTAAATGAGAGCTTTAAAGTTAGAAAATGGTCCGTAATTGGAACAGTGTTAAGACGATCTCGGAATGGAAATTCGATGGTTCCATTAGCTCCATTAGGTGATTTCGGGGTTGGGAGCGCGTTCGGAATGTATTTTGGAGGTCCGTAGCTCAATTAGGCTTGAAATGCCGAAGTTTGAAATTTTGGCAAATCCGAACGATAGGTGAGATTTTGATCTGGGGGTCGGAATAGAATTCCGACAATTTCTGTAGCTTCGTTATGTGATTTTCGATATGTTCGCAAATTTTCAGGTCATTCGGACGTCGTTTGGTTGGGTTTTAGATCGAATGTGCAATTCGGAAAGTTTTAAGAAATTTAGGCTTGAATTCGATGTGAATTATGGGTTTTGATGTTGTTAGACGTGTTTTTATGATTGGAACAAGTTCGTATCGCGTTTTGGAGTAGGTTGTTTTCGTTGGGGTCCCGAGGGTCTCGGGATGAATCCGGGGGTCCCATCGGGCTAATTCATGCATTTTGGAAATGTTGTTAACTGCTGGTGTGTGCTGCAGACAAATGCTCTATGCGATCGCAATGGGCTGATGCGATCGCATAGATGGTTTTGAAGAGGCCAAGTATTTGTTCTATGCGATCGCGGGCAAGGATATGCGATCACATAGTTTTGGAAGGTTGTGCTCTGCGATCGCGTTCAGTCCTATGCGATCGCAGAGTGTATAGAGAAAGGGGTCCCAGGCCCAACTTTTGTCCTATGCGATCGCGGAGCAGGGTATGCGATCGCATAGGTATATTTTGGTGAGCATTGCGATCGCATTGAGGATTATGCAATCGCATAGAGTAGTTTGGCGAGGGTCAAAAATTTGTTCTATGCGATCGCAACAGTATTCATGCGATCGCATAGAGTAAAAATGTCTGACAGTGGATTTGAGTCCAGAACAGTCAACCCGCGAACCTCATTCGCAAAAATGCCATTTTTGAACTCCAAGAGAGGATTTCGAAGGGGAAACGCTGGGATATCATCGGGAGATCATCCGGGGTAAGTCTCTTGACCTTAATTCGTTAGTTTATTATGAAATCCTTGATTATTTCACTGAAAATGGAAGATTAAAGGTTGGTTGGAGCCCTAGGCCTAAAATTTAGGAAATCTTTTATTTGAATGGGCAAACGGAGTCCGATTTCGATAAATTTGATATGCACGGACTCATATTGAGATAAGGAACCCGAATATATAACTTTCGTGATTTTTCAATAAGCGTACCGAAAGTCGAGTTTTGGCAACTTGTGGTTTTGGTGTATTTTGAGTTGTTTTGATTGGGTAATGCCCAATTGGCCTATTTTGATGTGATTCTATTGATTTTTATCGGATACTACACTTGTGGAGGCCGACATTCGCGGCAAGAGGGTTATTTCTTAGCGGTTTTGTACCGGAATTGAGGTAAGTAGCTTGTCTAACCTCGTGTGGGGGAACTTTCACCCCTAGGATATTATGTGATAATTTAAATGCCTTGTACGCGAGATGACGGGCGTGCACATGCGCTGGTTGTTGTAACACACACTTTACTTGAATTGTCCGATTAGTGATATTCCTGCCCTTAGTTGATAAAAACATTACTTTTACCCGGTATTAGTTAGAAAAGCATGACTAGCTAGGATTCAACATGTTTAATTGCCTAGTTGACTTACTTGAACTTCTTGATAAATTGTTGGCACTAGTTTCGGTGAAGTTGTAATTAAACATATTATATTCTCTCTGTGTGTTTTCTTTATTTGATGTGTTGGTGGACTGCGGGTTCAATTCTCGGAGATCCCAGGGATGTGGGTTCGATTCCCAGAGACCCGGAATGATATTGTTTGTGGACTGCGGGTTCAATTTCCGTAGATCCTGAGTTATTGAGATATGGACTGCGAGTTCGATTCCCGGAGATCCCGAGTTATTGAGATATGGACAGCGGGTTCGATTCCCGGAGATCCTGATGATTCTCGGAGATCCAAGGGCTGCGGGTTCGATTCCGGAGATCCGAAGTTATTGAGATATTGAGATACCGACTGCGGGTTCAATTCTCGGAGATCCTAAGCTATTGAGACACTGACTACGGGTTTAATTCTCGGAGATCCTAGGGCTGCGGGGAGATCCAGAGATTTATTGAGGCATGGGCTGCGGGTTCGATTCCCGGAGACCCATGGGTACTGTCAATGGGACTGTGGGTTCAACTCCCATAGGTCCTGGACTTATTAATTGATTTTGTTACTTGTTGTTAGTTTAATTGTAGACGGTTGCAGTAACCATTTCATTGTTGTTATTTTGGAGTTATTATCATTTAAACTGCTTATTATTGTTAATATCATTTTGTAATTGTTTTCTCTCAGTAGGGCCCTGACCTTCCTCGTCACTACTCCATCGAGGTTAGGCTTGGCACTTATTGAGTACCACCGTGGTGTACTCATGCTACTCTTCTGTGCACTTTTGTTGTACAGATCCAGGAACGTCAGGACAGACTCATACTAGGTGATTCAGCAGCTCTTTGGGAGACCTCGAGGTATGATCTGCTACGTCCGCGGATCCGAAGGCTTTCCTTCTATTCTGATAGTATTAGCGGACATTTTTCATTCATTTCGTTGTTAGATAATCTTTACACATAGAGCCACAGTTGTATATTCTCTTTTAGTCTGTGTTACCCGTGGGATTCCGGGTCTTGGTGGTGTTATATACAGTGTGTTTTTGACGGGTGTATGTGCCAAGCGGCACGGATTACATTCCCTTTTATATTATTTTTCTGCTATTTATTATTTAATGTTCATGACTTGTATATTTCGCAACGTGTTAGGCTTACCTTGTCGTGGGGACTGAGTGCCATCACGATATGTTCACGATTGGTGAACTAGGGTCGTGACACAGCCGATCCGACTTCAGATGGCTATGGGAGTTGGGAGTGACATATCCTTTCAAGAGGCGGCTAATGCAGCTCATAAGGTTGGGATGGATCTTGCTCGGGGAGGTAGTTCTGCTTTAGACAAGAGGCCTCGTCATTCCAGCAGATTTAGTGGTGCCTCATCTAGAGTCAGGGATTCTTATGATAGGGGCCAATCTTCCAGGCCTTTTTAGTCAGCTCTCTAGGCTTCGTAGGGAGTTTTAGGTGATCTTGGGTTTCGTGAACAGTATTCAGACCAACCTCCTATCAGTGCTCAGCCTCTTCAGAGTGTTCGTGGGGGCCATTCAGGTCGTCAGGGTCAGCAGTCCCAGCAGCCAAAGTGTTGTTATGGTTGTGGTGACCCGGGTCATCTCATCAGGTTTTAGCCTCGAGCAACGAGCAGCACTCAGCAACGGGGTCCTCGCCTCTTGATTCAGGCCCCAGCTGACCCACAGCCTGCCCAGCCAGCCAGAGGCGGGGGTAGAGATCGTAGATGTAGAGGTCGAGACCGTAGAGGTGGAGACTATCCCGCCAGAGGTAGAGGTCAGCCAGTGGATGACCATCCCAGAGACGTAGCTCAGAGGGGAGGTGTCGATCCTCGATTTTATGCTTTACCGGCTAGGCCAGAGGCAAAGGCATCAGATGCTGTGATTACAGGTACCATTCTAATTTGTGATAGAGATGCTTCGATATTATTTGACCCTGGGTCTATATATTTATATGTGTCTTCCTACTTTGCACCATGCCTGGCCGTGCCTAGCTATACCCTGGACACTCCAGTCTATGTGTCTACACCAGTGGGTGACTTTATAGTAGTCGACCGGGTGCATCGTTCGTGCGTGGTTATATTCGAGGGTCTTGAGTCCCATGTCGATTTATTGCTATTAGACATGGTGGATTTCGATGTCATATTGGGGATGGATTGGTTGTCCCCGTATCATGCAATCCTAGATTGTCATGGCAAGACAGTGACCTTGGCCTTGCCAGAATCACCCCGACTAGAGTGGAGAGGGACCCTAGGCCACTTCGTTCGCAATGTTATTTCATATGTTAAGGATCGACGCATGGTCGAGAAGGGGTGTCTAGCTTATTTGGCATATGTTCGCGACTCCAACTCAGAGGTTCCTTCTATTGACTCTGTCCCTGTTATTCGGGAGTTTCCAGAGGTATTTCCTTTAGACCTGCCGGGTATGCCGCCCGACGGGGATATTGATTTTTGCATTGATCTGGCCCCAGGCATGCAGCCTATTTCCATTCTGCCATACCGTATGGCCCCGCCAGAGTTAAAGGAGTTAAAAGATCAGTTGCAAGACCTTCTAGAAAAGGGCTTTATCAGGCCTAGTGTTTCTCCCTGGGGTGCACCGGTGTTATTTGTGAAGAAAAAGGATGGTTCGATGCGGATGTGTATTGATTACCGATAATTAAATAAAGTGACGATAAATAATAAGTATCCACTGCCAAGGATTGATGATTTGTTTGACCAGCTCTAATGAGCGAGGGTGTTATCGAAAATAGACTTGAGGTTGGGCTACCATCAGCTGAAAATTAGGGCGGCTGACATTCCTAAGACAACCTTTCGCACTTGGTATGGGCACTAAGAATTCTTGGTCATGTCTTTCGAGTTGACCAATGCTCCAGCAGCATTTATGGAGTTGATGAATCAGGTGTTCAGGCCTTATCTA
This sequence comes from Nicotiana noctiflora, assembly GCA_032618575.1. NCBI lineage: Eukaryota > Viridiplantae > Streptophyta > Magnoliopsida > Solanales > Solanaceae > Nicotiana > Nicotiana noctiflora. The sequence goes on from JASVEL010003949.1 coordinate 6,221, forward strand.
GATTTGTTCATGATAGTATTTATAGATGATATCCCGGTACACTCTCGCAGCCAGGAAGAGCACGAGCAGCACCTCACAGTGGTTCTTCAGACTCTGAAAGATAATCAGCTATATGCCAAGTTTTCAAAATACGTGTTTTGGTTGAGTTCGGTTGCATTTCTGGGTCATATTGTGTCAGTAGAGGGTATTAAGGTGGACCCAAAGAAGATTAGAGGCATTCAAGAACTGGCCCCAACCCACATCAGCTACAGAGATTCAGAGTTCTTTGGGTTTGGCAGAATATTATCGTCGGTTTGTGGAAGGGTTTTCATCTATCACAGCCCCGATGACCGGGTTGACCCAGAAGGGTGCCCAGTTCAAGTGGTCGGATGAGTGTGAGGCGAGCTTTCGGAAGCTCAAGACAGCTTTGAATACAACACCAGTGTTGATATTACCTACGGGTACAGGGCCTTACACAGTTTACTGTAATGCATCCCGTATACAGGGCCTTACACAGTTTACTGTAATGCATCCCGTACTGGGCTTGGGGTGGTATTGATGCAGGATGGCAAGGTTATTGCTTATGCTTCGAGACAGCAGTAGTTCATGCCTTAAAAATCTGGAGGCATTATCTATATGGTGTGGCATGCGAGGTATACACGGATCACAAAAGTCTTCAGTATTTATTCAAGCAAAAAGAGTTAAATGTGCGACAGAGGAGATGGTTAGAGTTGCTGAAAAACTATGATGTTACTATCTTATATCACCCAGGTAAGGCCAATGTGGTGGCCGATGCGTTGAGTAGGAAGTATGCCAGCATGGGTAGTCTCGCTTATATTCTGATCAGCCAGAGACCACTTGCTCTAGATGTCTAGGCCTTAGCCAATCAGTTCGTGAGATTAGACATTTCTGAGCCTAACAGGGTGTTAGCCTGCACGGTCGCTCATTCTTCTCTATTAGAGCGTATCCGTCAGAGGCAGTTTGATGATCCTCATTTGCGTGAATTGAGAGATATAGTACAGCGGGGGAGGTGCCACAAAGGTAACTCTAGATGATGACGGGGTATTGAGATTGCAGGGGCGAGTTTGTGTGCCCAACGTTGAGGGGATTCAAGAGTTGATCTTAGTAGAGGCCCACAGTTCGCGGTAATCTATTCACTCGGGCACCGCGAAGATGTATCAAGACTTGCGGCAGCACTATTGGTGGCGTAAGATGAAGAAGGACATTGTTGCATATGTCGCTTGGTGTCTAAACTGTCAACCGATTAAATATGAGCACCAGAGGCCTAGTGGTGTGTTCCAGATAATTGAATTTCCCGAGTGGAAATGGGAGCGTATTACAATGGACTTCGTTACTGGACTTGAAATAGGAGCGGATCACTATGGACTTCGTTACTGGACTTACTTTGACTCGAAGGAAATTTGATGCTATTTTGGTCATTATTGATAGGCTGACCAAGTCAGCACACTTCATTCTAGTATCCGTCTCTTACTCATCAGAGAAATTAGCAGAGATTTACATACGGGAGATTGTTCGCCTTCATGGGGTGTCGGTGTCTATTATCTCAGATCGGGGTACGTAGTTTACCTCGCATTTCTGGAGAGTGGTCCAGCAGGAGCTAGGCACCTAGGTTCAGTTGAGTACAACTTTTCATCCTCAGACGGACGGTAGATCCGAGAGGACTATTCATATCCTAGAAGACATGCTTTGAGCTTGTGCCATTGATTTTGGGGGCTTATGGGACCAGTTTCTACCATTAGCAGAGTTTGCCTACAACAACATCTACTAGTCAAGCATTCAGATGGCTCCATATGAGGCATTGTATGGTAGGCGATGTCGGTCTCCAGTCGGATGGTTTGAGCCGGGAGAGGCTCGGTTGTTGGGTACCGATTTAGTCAATGAGGCCTTGGATAAGGTCAAGATTATCCAGGAGAGGTTGCGTTCAGCTCAGTCTAGGCAAAAGAGTTATGCGGATCGTAAGGTTCGAGATGTGGATTTCATGGTTGGTGAGCGAGTATTGCTCCGTGTATTGCCTATGAATGGTGTGATGAGGTTCGGAAAGAAGGGCAAGCTCAGCCCTAGGTATATTGGTCCATTTGAGATTTTGGTTCGAGTACAAGAGGTGGCTTATAGACTTGCACTGCCACCTATCTTATCAGTTGTGCATCCAATTTTTCACGTATCTATGCTTCGGAGGTACCACAACGATCCTACACATGTGTTAGACTTCAGTACTGTCCAATTGGACAAGGATCTATCTTACGAGGAGGAGTTGGTGGCCATTCTAGACCGGCAGGTTCGACAGTTGAGGTCGAAGAGTTTTCCTTCCGTGCGTGTCTAGTGGAGAGGTCAGCCTCCTGAGGCATCGACCTGGGAGTCCGAGTCTGATATGCGGAACCGTTACCCACATTTGTTCCCCGACTTAGGTACTTCCTTCTCTTTTCCGTTCGAGGACGAACGGTTGCTTTAGAGGTGGACGATGTGACGACCCAAAGGGTCATCACCTATTTTTCTCATCTGTTCCGCGCTTCCAAGGCCTTGAAAACCTTATTTATATTGCCTCAATTTACGTGCATAGTCCGGACACGTAGCCGGAAAATTTTTGTGTTAGAATATGTGAATTCTATGGAATATTTGAAGAAATTTGATATTAATATTGATATAGTTGACTTCGGTCAACAATTTTGGTAAACGGACCCAGACCAGAGATCAGTCGGTCCCGGAAGGTCCGTATGAAAATATGGGACTCGGGTATGTGTCCGGAGTCGAATTCCGATGCCTAGAGCCCAAGATATGAATTTTTCTATTGTTTTTCTAAAATTATTAAGGAAAATGGAAATGAAAATTGATTAAAAGACCATGGTATCGAGCTCGTATTTTGGTTCCGACGCCTGGTACAAAGTCTTATATATTATTTAAGTACTTTCTGCAAAGTTTGACGGAAATTGAACGTCGTTTGATATATTTTGAACCATGAGTTCCAAATTTGAAAGTTTATGAAGTTTAAAAGAAGAAATCATGAATTTGAGACTTAATTCTATGAAAACGATGTTATATTGGCGATTTGATCGCGAGAGCAAGTTCGTGGTATGTTTTTGAGGTTGTGTGCATGTTTGTTTTGGAGCCCGGGGGCTCGAGTGAAGATTTGATAGGCCGTTAGAATAAATTTTAAAAAAAGAACACAACTGGTATTTTCCCCCAGCTGATATCTTGCAATTGTGAAGAATCACTTGCAATTGCGAGATGTCCAAAAATAGCCTTGGTTCGCAAATGCAAACAGAACTTTGCAAATGCGAAGTGGTCCAGAATTGGCCTGGTTCGCAAATGCGGACAAACCTTCGCAAATGCGAAGTAGCTCACAAAAGCCTCATATTCGCAAATACGAACAAACTCTCGCAAAAGCGAGGCTGCCCTGTATTGGCCTAAGTTCGCAAATGCGAACATTTTCTTCGCAAATGCGATGTCCGCAGCCAGGACCTGTTACGTTCGCAATTGCGAACATATGTTCCAATTCCCATATCCGCAGCTGTGCAATTTAATACTTAAACGATTTTAAACCCCTTTTCACCATTCTTTCAAAACCCAAAACCCTAGAGACGATTTTCCAAGAGCAATATCACTCCAAATCACTTGTAAGTCGATTTCCACTCAACTCTTTCAATTCCTAACATCATTAAACATGTTTTCCATGAGAAATCAAAGGTTTTTATGGTTGAAATTGTTGTTTTTGGGTAGAACCTAGGTTTTTCATAAATTGGGGAGTTGGAACTCGATTTGAGATCCGATTTCGAAACAAATCATATAATTGAACTCGTGAGGGAATTGGTAACCGGATTTTGGTCCGAACCCCGAGTTTCGACCACGTGGGACCGGGGGCATTTTGTGAAATTTTGAGTAAAACTTTGAGAAAACTATTTTTATACATCCAAACCAATTTATATAGTATTTATTAAAGTAATTGAACCAATTGTGATTAGATTCGAGCGAGTTGAAGGTTGAATTACAAGGTAAAGCGATAATTAAAGGTTAATTGGACATCAAGGCTTTGAGGTAAGTGTTTGATCTATCCTAGCTTGAGGGAATAGGTTTGAGTGTAATAATTGGCTAATTGCTATGTGATCAAGTACGGTGTATAGGCGTGGTGACGAGCATCTATACAAGGTGTAGCATGACCGTGAATCGTTTGTTGATACATGTTGTCAGCTAATATGGAATATTCCTAAGTCATATTCTTCAGCCCTTGCTGGGTTGTGAAGGTTGATTATTGTTTCCCTTGCCGGGACTTTGTTGTGTTCTTGATGTTGTTCCCTTGCTGGGATATTGTTATGATTATTATTTCCCTTGCCGGGATGGTACATGTTACATGTTTCATTCTTTTGCCCGTTGACTGTGACTGTTATTTGGGTGAGGAAGAGTGATAATGCACGAAGGGTGATGCCTTGTCATTTTTACTTATGTTCGCACGAAGGATCATTCCGTGCCTTGTTTTACTGTTTATGCACGAAGGAATATTCTGTGTCGTTGTTACTTAATTTATGCATGAAGGATCATTCCGTGCCATGTTTATTATTTATGAACGAAGGGACATTATGTACCGTTGTTGCTTAAACCATGCACGAAGGATCATGTCGTGCCATAGATGTGAGGATGAGAGTAAAAGCACGAAGGGCGATGTCGTACACTCTTAACTTCTTATTTGGTGAGGATGAGAGTAAAAGAACAAAGGGTGATCCGTGCAACCATTTCAATTTCTTGTTTTGTGATAACTCTTTTTGCTACACTTTGTTTTACCTTACTGGTTTAATATGTGTTTCTGATTGTGCTCCTCCATCATGTTCCCTCCTTTGTTAGTTGTGTTGCTCAATATCTCTGTTATTCTGTGGTACATACATATATAGAACTGCACAGGTTTATGTGAGTGTCTGGTCCTAGGCTTGTCACTACTTCGCCGGGATAGGCCAGGCACTTACCAGTACATGGGGTCGGATTGTGCTGATACTACACTTCTGTGCGTTTTTGCACAGGTCCAGGTTACGATCAGGAGCAGCAGCAGTAGTACACTAGCGGGATTATCGAACTTCCGAGATTGAGGTAGCTTGCAGGCGTCCGCATGCTCGGCGTCTCCTCTATTTGCTTTTATTATTGTTGTGCTCTCATTGTTCCGAGACAGACGGTTATTATTTATTTTTTTAGACCATTATGTGTAGTTATTCCTTAGTAGTTCGTGAGTTTGTGACTCCACATCTTGGGTAGAGGATTGGTTGTCGAGTATTTCACACTATTATTCGATTTTGTTTAAAAGACTTCCGTATTTAAAGATATGAGTATTATTCTTGCTATTAAAAATGAGAATAAAACGGTTGTATAAATAGGAAGATGGTGAGTGAATTGGCTTGCCTAGCTACCACGAGTAGGCGCCATCACGATCCCGATGGTGGGGGAATCCGGGTCGTGACAATATTAATCTCAAAATTCTTCAAATTTTTCACATAATTCATATATTTCAACATAAAAAATTTTCGTCTTCGTGTATGGATTGTACACGCAAACCGAGCAACTATAAATGAGGTTTACAAGGCCTCGGAAGTTCGGAATGATTGAGAAAACAAGTGATGACCCTTTGGGTCGTCACAGTAACCGTTCAAAACTAATCGCTTTCTGTTGATTTTTAGGTCGAAAAAGAACTATTTTTTAGTAATGTGAAAACCCTTAGTGAATCTAGGGCCGCGAAACACTTCCCGATGAAAACCTAAATTTTCTTTTTCTGATCGATATAAACTACTTGGTATCCAATGCCTACGTTGGCCAGACTAATCTGACTTCACATCGCAAGAAAATTATTAAAGGAGAAAGCGCTCGCCTATATTAAATAAAAAAAAAATTGTCCTTGCATTGCAACTTACAGGATAGCAACTTTATGGCCATTTAGAAAAAATGAATTTAAAAAAAAATAAAGTTGCATGCAAATTACCTGCAAATGACTAGCAACATGTCGATAAGTTGGGAACATTCATTAGCTTTAAGAGTTCCTTTGGTTGAGCCTCTAGGTATTGTTAAGTCAAAAAAGAGTAAAACAAGCATAATTAAAATTGAATGACATCTAAATAAATATATTAAATATATAGTTGACTTGAGAAAAAGCAAAAAGAATAATTAAACACTTACTTTTTTCATCTCCTAAAGCATTAATTGCGTTAAGGAATTTAAGATGAATTTGAGGGCTCCAAATTAAACGTTGTTTTTGCTCCAAATTAACGCGAACTTGACTGCTTCTCTTTTCCTTATAACTAGTATACTTGCTCAAAAAAGCATAGAAAAATATTAAAAAGAGATATATATTGCAGACTATATTTAACAACTGTATTAAAAAATTAAACGAAAACAAAAATAGGTGAATTCTATCGGGCTATCTCTATAAATTTGTTGTTAGAGACCACCAATCCCTAAAAGCTATTTTAACATACTTGAGAAATGATACAACGATATTTGGCTTTAAAAGGATTAGGCCACATGAAAATGCATGAACTTTTGACTCAAGTAGAAACATAAAGGACATCATATTTGGTTAAAATCTTATTTCAGCTCACGTCTCGACCGAAGGTTAATATAGTTGCACCAACTTGCACAAAATATTATTTTAAGTATGTCACAACCCGGATTTTCCATCATTGGAAGTCATGATGGCACCTACTAGTGGAAGCTAGGCAAGCCAAATCTTACTTACATTTCCATTAGTTACCACACTCTTTTTAAAACATCAAATAAAATTATGTAATTATAGCAGAATAAATAAATTTAGCGGAAGACTTAGCAAATTTTACTAGATACGATATAGGAAACCCAAGCATGATATACTACTCAAGACTGGTGTCACAACACTCAGGAACTTCTAAGAATAATACACATAATCGTCTGAACGAAATATAAGATGTTTATCTCGAATACGTGAGATAACAGAATGAAAAATATAGATAGAGGAGACAACAGATCCTGCGGACGCCTACAAGGCTACCTCGAAGTCTCAGTTGTCGGAATATCCATAATCGTGCTATTGTCGCTACTGCTGTCCGTAACCTATATCTGCGCAAAAGGACCACGGTCATGCTCGACCCCCAACGTATAGATACTCGTCACCATGCCTATATATCGGACTCCACATATAACAATTGACACATAAACTCAATTCATATTCCCTCAAGCTAGGATAGAACAAACACTTATCTCGAATGTTTACGGCCAACTCAATCCTTAGCAATGCCTTTTCCTTTCGAATTTGGCTCTAATTCAATCGTATCTATACACAATTGATTTAATATCATCAATACTACTTAACAAACTAGTTAAAATGGCTAAATATATTTTCTACAATATTCTGCCCGGAATAATAAAAATCAACCCCGGGCCCGCTTGGTCCAAACTAGAGTTTCGGACCAAAATCTATTTACCCATTCACAATTGCATTATAATTAACAAGAACAACAAGCTGGAATGGCAGTGGCGTCCATACTTATATATTGAAACTTACCTACATAGAATTCTCTAATTGGATCAACCACTGTATGCATAGGATCATTACATATGGTGAAAACATAGAATGGCCCATCTCACATTCTTTTGCTTCTTTGTGAACCTATAGCTAGAAATCTTTATTTTTTGAAAGTGATTGAAATGGAATCCTTGACCAAATTATTGCAGCATTCTTTTGACAAAAATAAAAATTGAATAGGAAAGATGATAAAAAGGAAGGCTTTACTAAAGCAAATATATTTTTTATACACAAACATAGTGGACTAATTTAATGTTAACTACTAGTTTCTAATATGCATGTTATGTAATTGTCAATGGCAAAGGAAATCACGTTTTCTAGTAATTTAAAAAATGAAAATGTATTTCCACTCTATGATCTTACGTGCACCTTGCACTGTTATGGAGAAGACTTTAATTTCTTTTTCTAAAAATAAATATGAATTCCTCTCAATTTAATTACACCTCCAAACTTACTTCAAAGTAAATCCAAGCTTCTGAAGCTAACAAAAATTCTAGAACAATAGCGTCAAATGTATGAAGCTCAAGCATTTCTCCAAAGTGAAAGAAAAAAATTGTATGAATTACAGTGCTAAAATCCACTTATTTGATAATATATATATATATTACTATTACTACTAATAATAATATTACTAAATGATATGTAGAAAATAATTTGCCTTACTGAGTTATGAAAACTTTATTCAGAACATGTACTTATACCCATACTAAATAATGTGATAACAAGCACTGACCCGAAGACAAGAACTCTTCAATTTGGATCCAAAAAGTCACTGCAAGCTCAAACTCAGTAATATGGTGGTACACGAGATATTATTTGAAGAAGAGGGTCTGAAGGTTCTGTGTTTTTTTTTTTTGGTTGTTGTTGAGAATTTGAGACAATTGTCTCCACTTCCTTTCTGAGTCCCTCGTGCAATAGCTCCTTTTTGGTATTTAAATATGAAATGTTTGGTAATGAAAGTGACAAATGACATGGAAAGCATATGGTGAATATTATTATTATAGTGAGAAAAGGGTTGTATAAGTTCTCGGTATCTTCTCAATATTCAATCAATCGACCGGATTTTAAGGAACAAACTTTACACTTTAGATATTTTATTTTGATAATAATATAAGAGAATTGAGAATTTTGAGAGTCAGCTGATAAGAAAGCTTGGTTCGTCCAAAATTGTCCAATTTAAGGCCGAAACATGTTAAATAATGTCCGTTTTCAACCAAACTCTATAGGAAGCACTTAAACTATATATGTGAGTTGTACCGGGTGTCAGAACCAAAATACTAGCCTAATACAATCACATTTCAATCAAATTTTATTTTCATTTTCCTAAAATATTTTCGAAAAATAATTTAACAGAAAAATTCTTTTACTGGTGTTCTAGACCTCGGATATCGATTATGGGCATACACCCGAATTTCATATTTTTCTACAGATTTTATGAGACCGTCAAATCACGTGTCCGGGTCCGTTTACAAAAAATATTGACCAAAGTCAACCATATCAATATTAATATCAAAATTCTTTAAAGCTTTCACATATTTCATATATTTCAACATAAAACTTTTCCAGCTTCGCGCCCGGACTGTGCACGTAAATCGAGGTAACTATAAATGAGGTTTTCAAGGCCTCAGAAGCTTGAAATGATTGAGAACACAAGTGATATCCCTTTGGGACGTCACAAAGTATCTCCAACAGAAATCACATAGTCACTTAAATCTTGATAAATTTCCATCCTTCAAAGTAGGCCACACGCAACAAAGAGAACATGTGCAATAGCAAATATGATGGCTAAAAACTGGCCTGGAAAACTCTTCCCTCGGGATATACTCATGTCTAGAGTAAGAAACTACAATACTCTTAAGTAACCAAGTAATAATCAATAAAAATATTGCACCTATAATCAATGATTTAATGCAAAAATAAAAGTACCAATACTAAAACGATAATGACACAAGTAATTACTTTTGTTGATATCAAAATACAATAAAAGTAAAAGTAATTGGGGCTTATGTATGATTCAAAGCCAGATGACAGTACTATTGTAAGAAATTTTTCAGTAGGTGTGAAGATAGCTTACAGGTATGGTGCTCTTCAACACCTATACACAATTAAAAAACATTAATTTTTAAGACAAAATATTTTTTATATGGCATTCAAAATAGAGAATAGTTTTAAGTTGGAGTTTTAAAATTATTCTAAAATCAAAAAATAGAAACGTAACAAAAGAATTAAATTAGCTACAATAAAAGAAGATAATATTAAAAAATAAAAACAAAAGCAACTACCTCTTTAAGTTGGGATGTAGTTACAACTACACGTTCAAATTATGTGGGAGTAGTTTCAAGTTGTAGTTTTTAAATTTTAAAATAAAAAAACAAAAAAAGAGAGAAGAAAAACTACTCATTCAAATAGGGGAGTAGTTTCAAATTGGAGTTTTAAATTAATTTTAATATATAAAACAAAATTAAAAAAAATAGTAAATTACCAATTCAACCAGATTTTAATACAAAAATATAAATATATATATATATATATATATATATATATATATATATATATATATATATATATATATATATATATATATATATATATATATTATAATACAGTCTATTTGATTACTACATTATTTAAATTTATAGTGAACTACAAAATTTGAAACCTAATCAAATAAGTATTACAGTAGAAAGTAAGGTAAGAAAATAGGGTGATTGAGATAATTTAATGATATTTATATTTTGAATTAATTAAAAAATAAAAGATAAATAAATAACACTCAAGAAAAATACAATAATACTATGTACTTGCTAATTCAATAATAAAAATAAAATAGAAACAAACAGTCTATTTGATTACTACATTATTTAAATTTATAGTGAACTACAAAATTTGAAACCTAATCAAATAAGTATTACAGTAGAAAGTAAGGTAAGAAAATAGGGTGATTGAGATAATATTAAGATTTTTACATATTGAATTAATTAAAAAATAAAAGATAAATAAATAACACTCAAGAAAAGTATCAATAGTATTAAGTACTTGCTAATTCAACAACAACAACAGCTATCTAGTATAGTCCCAAAGGGTGGGGTCTGGAGAGGGTAATATGTATGCAGGCCTTACCCCTACCCGATAGGGCAGAGAGGTTGTTTCCAATCGACCATCGGCGAAAGATCGAGAAAAGGAAAGAAAAAAATATAAAACAAAACAAAAAGAAAAAGCATTAGTGACTCCAGAATAAACAAAAAAAACTGACATATAAAAGGGCAAAGTAAACAAAGCAACAACATGAACAAAAGGCATTAGTAATTCTAACAGTACTCACAGAGATATTAACCTATCGGGATCCCTCTCCCCCGACCCATCCTTATCTCGCGAAATAATACAAGCCCCTAACCTACAACCTTGATACTAGACCTCCAGACTTTTCTATCAAGATCTATGTCCTCGATAATTTGCATAATAGTCATGTCCCGCCTAATCACCTCCTCCCGATACCTCTTGGGCCTTCCTCTGCCACAACTCGCGCCAACTACCAACAGACGCTCGCAACTCCTAACCGGTGCATCGGGGCTTCTCCTCCACACATGCCCGAACCACCTGAGTCTCGCTTCTCGCAGCTTCTCATCCATTGGGGCTACCCCTACCATTTCCCGAATAACTTCATTTCTGACCCTATCCAACCTAGTGTGCCCACACATCCACCTAAGCATCATCATCTCCGCTACCTTCATTCTCTGGATATGGGACTTCTTCACTGGCCAGCACTCCACCCCGTACAGCATTGCTGGTCTAATCACAACTCTATAAAACTTTCCCTTGAGATACTGTGGCACTTTCTTGTCACACAACGCAAGCCTCCATTTCGACCACCCAGCCCCTATTCGTTGAGTGACATCCCCGTCGATCTCTCTGTCACCCTAGATCACCGACCCAAGATATCTAAAACTGTCCTTCTTGGGGATGACCTGAGAACCAAGCTTCACGTCCCTACCAGCTCCTTTTTTGCTCGGCTCAGAGCTAAACTTGCACTCCAAGTATTCAGTCTTAGACCTGCTTAGTCTGAAACCCTTTGACTCGAGGCTCTGTCTCCAAACTTCCAACCTCTCGTTAACACCGACCCTCGACTTGTCTATTAAGACAATATCATCAGCGAATAGCATACACCATGGCACGTCTCATTGGATATTCCGAGTTAGAGCATCCATCACCAAAGCAAATAGGAGGGGGCTGAGCGCCGATCCTTGGTGAAGCCCCATTTCCACCGCGAAGTGGTCTGATTCGCCACCCACCGTCCTAACCCTCATCTTAGTGCCATCATACATATCCTTGATCATCCTAATATATGCCTCCGGCACGCTCTTCGCCTCCAGGCACCTCCATAACACCTCTCTTGGAACCTTGTCGTACTCCTTCTCCAAGTCGATAAACACCATGGGCAAGTCTTTCTTCTTGTCCCTAAACTTTTCCACCAATCTCCTGACAAGGTGGATAGCTTCTGTGGAGGAGCGGCCCGGCATGAAACCAAACTGGTTCACCGAGATTGACATCATCGCCCTCACCCTCGCCTCAACCACCCACTCCCATACTTTCATTGTGTGGCTTAGTAATTTGATGCCTCTATAGTTATTGCAACACTGGATGTCACCTTTGTTCTTATACACAGGCAGAACTGCGCTCCACCTCCACTCCTCTGGCATCTTCTTGAACCCGAAGATCGCATTAAAAAACGTGGATAGCAACTCCACTCCTGCCCTACCCATGTATTTCCAAAACTCCACCGGAATTTCGTGTGGTCCGGTCGCTCGACCCCTACTCATCCTACGCAAAGCCTCCACGACCTCCTCTACCCTAATGCGCTTGTAGAACCCCAGATCCCTACGGCGCTCTGAGTTTGTCAGCTCCCCTAACTCTATGTAATGACCCGGCCGGTCATTTTAGAAAATTACGCTCGAATCCCTAATTTAACTGTTTCCCTAAGTACATTTCTGCTATTGTGGTTTGCCGGGAGAGTCGGCCCTGAAATTTGAAGTATTTTTGGGACACTTAGTCCCTAAATGAGAGCTTTAAAGATAGAAAATGGTCCGTAACCGGAACGGTGTTAAGACGATCTCGGAACGGAAATCTGATGGTTCCATTAGCTCCGTTGGGTGATTTCGGGGTTGGGAGCGCGTTCGGAATGTATTTTGGAGGTCCGTAGCTCAATTAGGCTTGAAATGCCGAAGTTTGAAATTTTGGCGAATCCGAACGATAGGTGAGATTTTGATCCGAGGGTCGGAATGGAATTCCGACAATTTCTGTAGCTTCGTTATGTGATTTTGGATATGTCCGCAAATTTTCAGGTCATTCGGACGTCGTTTGGTTGGGTTTTAGATCGAATGTGCAATTCGGAAAGTTTAAGGAATTTAGGCTTGAATTCGATGTGAATTATGGGTTTCGATGTTGTTAGACGTGTTTTGAGGATTGGAACAAGTTTGAATAAGGTATTAGGATGTGTTGGTGTGTTTGGATAGGGTCCCGGGGGACTCGGGATGAATTCGGGTGATTAAACGGCAAGAATCTTAAAAAGTTGTAGCAGGCTGGTGCCTGCCTTCTGTAGTATTCGCTTCTGCGGAGCTTGGACCGCAGAGGCGAGTCCACAGAAGCGACATTGGCTCCACAGGAGCGAGTTCGTGGGAGGCCAGCCTAGTTCGCAGGAGAGGACCTCAGATCGCGGAGGCGGTCACGCAGGAGCGGAAAGCCTTCCGCGGGAGCGGGAGTGGACTGTTTGGTGGCCTTCCGCAGGAGCGGCGAAGTCGCAGAAGCGAATGTGCTTCCGCAGAAGTGGCTTTTGAGTAAATGGCCAAGTGTCGCAGAAGCGACCATATGCCCGCAGAAGCGGAGTCGCTGAAGTGACCTAGAGACCGCAGAAGCGGAAATCGACCTGGGTTTAATGAGCAGTGAGGGTTAAAATTTCAGAAACATTTCCAACCATTGAGGGCTCGGCTTTAGGGGCAATTTGGGCGATTTTGAAGTAGAATTCGAGAGGTTTCATCAGGTAATCAATTATGGACTCCGATTATGATTGTTGTTGATAATATTATGCAAGTTTTTCATGAAAATGGAGGAATTTGGGGTAATTAATGGGGGTTTTCACCCTAGACCAAAACCTTTAGAAAACCTTTGATTTGAATGGCAAACGGAGTCCGATTTTGATAAAATTTATATGCACGGACTCGTATTGAGATAAGGAACCCGAATATATAATTTTCGTGATTTTTCGATAAGCGTACCAGAAGTCGGGTTTTGGCAACTTGTGGGTTTTGGTGTATTTTGAGTTGTTTTGATTGGGTAATGCCCAATTGGCCTATTTTGATGTGATTCTATTGATTTTTATCAGATACTACACTTGTGGAGGCCGACATTCGCGGCAAGAGGGTTATTTCTTAGCGGTTTTGTACCGGAATTGAGGTAAGTGGCTTGTCTAACCTCGTGTGGGGGACTTTCACCCCTAGGATATTATGTGATACTTTAAATGCCTTATACGCGAGGTGACGGGCGTGTACATGCGCTGGTTGTTGAACACATACTTTACTTAAAATGTTCAATGAGTGATATTCCTGTTTTTAGCTATTAAATTCGATATTCCTACCCGGTAGCAGTTAGAAAAGCATGATTAGGTAGTATTTAGCTGTCTAGTTGCCTAATTGTCTTACTTGAGTTTTCTTGGTAATCGTCTGGCGCTGTTTATCGGTGAAGTTATAGTTAAACATATTATATTTCTCTCTGTGTATTCCTTTACTTGCTGTGTTTGTGGATTGCGGGTTCGATTCCGGAGATCACGAGATTATTGATTCCCAGAGAACCGGAGTGATAATGATGTGGACCGGGTTCGATTCCGGAGGTCCGAGATTTATTGAGATGTGGACTACGGGTTCGATTCCGGAGATCCCGAGATTTATTGAGATGTGGACTACGGGTTCGATTCCGGAGATCCTGAGACTTATTGAGATGTGGACTACGGGTTCGATTCCGAGATCTGAGTTATTGGTAGGGACTACGGGTTCGATTCCGAGATCCTCTGAGTTATTTGTAGGGACTACGGGTTCGATTCCAGAGATCCTAAGTTATTGTGTAGGGACTACGGGTTCGATTCCGAGATCCTAAGTTATTGGTAGGGACTACGGGTTCGATTCCGGAGATCTTGAGCTATTGAGATATTATTGAGACATGGGCTGCGGGTTCGATTCCGGAGACCCAGGGGTACTGTTAATGGGACTGTGGGTTCAATTCCCACAAGTCCTGGACTTGTTTTATTGAGTTGGTTATTTGTTGTTAGCTTAATTGTAGACGATTGTAGTAATCATCTTATTGTTGTTATTTCGGAAATTATTATCATTTAAACTGTTTATTTTTGTTATCATCATTATATTATTGTTTCTCGGTAGGGCCATGACCTTCCTCGTTACTACTCCATCGAGGTTAGGCTTGGCACTTACTGAGTACCGATGTGGTGTACTCATGCTACTCTTCTGCACACTTTTGTTGTGCATATCTAGGTACATCAGGACAGGCTCATACTAGGTGATTCCGTAGCTTTCCAGGAGACCTCGAGGTATGATCTGCTACGTCCGCGGATCCGGAGGCTTTCCTTTCTATTCTAGTAGTACTAGTTGGCATTTTTCCTTCATCTCGTTGATAGATACTCTTTACACATAGAGCCACAGTTGTATATTCTCTTTTAGTCTGTGTTACCGTGGGATTCTGGATCTTGGTAGCGTTTTATTCATTGTGTGACGGATGTATGTGCCAAGCGGCACGGATTACATATCGTTTTATGCTATTTTTCCGTTGTTTCTTATTTAAGTGTTTATAGCTTGTATATTCCGCAATGTGTTAGGCTTACCTAGTCGTGGGGACTGGATGCCATCACGACATGTTCACGATTGGTGAACTAGGGTCGTGACAAGTTGGTATCAGAGCTCTAGGTTCATAGGAGTCACGGGACACAGACCGGTTACTTAGAGTCTCGCTGATCGATACGGAGACGTCTGTATTTATCTACGAGGGGCTACGTAACTGTTTAGGAAACTCTTCATTTCTTTTGGATTCCTTGTCGTGCGACATTTTTTGACATCAAAAATCTAAACTACTGCTTTCTATTCTCTCACAGATGGTGAGGACACGATCTACTCGCGATGATCAGGTACCCGCGCCCCCTGTTACCGCCGTCAGAGGCCGGGGCCGAGGTAGAGGACGAGGACGCGCCCGAGGTGCAGCCACAGCACCCGCGCGCGCTGCCACTGAGGTACCACAGGTAGACCAGGTTGGAGCGCAGGCACCTGGTACACCGACTACAGCTGCTACTACTCCAGCACTACAGGAGACCCTGGCCCAGTTCATGAGTATGTATACCACTTTAGCTCAGGCAGGACTGCTTCCTCTCGTCGCAGCTACATCTCAGGCCGGGGGAGGGGCCCGGACTCCCGCGGCCGTTACACCGGAGAAGCGTGTGCCGGTGGGACGGGTTCCGGATGTTTTGGTTATGCCTCGTACCGCCACGACACGGCCGGAGGTGGGCCAGTGCCTGCGAGGACGAGCGGCGTAGATTGGAGAGGTTCGAAAATATGACCCTCCGGTGTTCAGTGGTTTGGCTTCGAATGATGCATTGGGTTTTCCTGGAGGAGTGTCGTCGTATTCTTCGTACTATGGGGATTGTGGAGACCAGCGGGGTTTCCTTCATTGCCTTTCAGTTTCGTGGGGCCGCTTATGATTGGTGGCGCACGTATGAGTTGGATAGTCCAGAAGAGTCTGCTTCATTGACTTGGACGCAGTTTTCAGATCTATTTTTGAGAGAGTTTGTTCCTCCGAGCCTTAGGGATTCTTGGCGCTTGGAGTTTGAGCGGTTGCGACAGGGCTCCATGTCAGTATCGGAGTATGCTATCAGTTTCACCCGTCTAGCCAGGCATGCGCCGGCTTTGGTAGCCACGGTTCGGGAGAGAGTGCGGAGATTTATTGAGGGCCTTGTTCCGCCTATCCGATCCAGCATGGCCAGAGAGCTGGAGACAGATATATCTTATCAGCAGGTAGTTAGCATTGCCAAGAGGATCGAGAGTATGCTCCCTAGAGAGCGGAGAGAGAGAGAGGCCAAGAGGTCTCGTGAGTCGGGCCATTTCTCTGGTGCCCGCACTTCATCAGCCGGTCGTTTTGGCAGGGGTTATTCCGGTCGACCAGTTCACTCGGCATTGCCCGCAGCCGGTAGTACTCCAGGTCTTCCAGCACCTCAGGAGCCTTATTATGTTCCCCCAGTTTCCAGTGCACCTCCTGCGCGGGGTCCTTCCAGGGGTCAGACTAGTGGGGGTGAGGCCGGTCAGTCACAGCCACCGTGTCCTCCCAGAGCTTGCTTTGGGTGCGGGGATTCTCGCCATCTAGTCAGGGAGTGCCCCAGGCATAGGAGGGGAGCACCTCATCAGTCTTCGCAGCCTCAGCGTAGTTCTCAGGGCCACCAGGCCATCATTCCAGCTCCAGCTGCCACTCCACCTGCCCAGCCAGCCAGGGGCAGGGATCAGGGTGCCAGAGGCCGCCCTCGAGAGGGGGGAGAGGCCAGATTCTATGCTATTAATGATCGCGCTGTGGCTGTTGCATCTGATTCTGTTATCACATGTATTATTCTGGTTAGTCACAAGGAGGCATCGGTTCTATTTGACCCTAGTTCCACTTTTTCATATGTGTCTTCTTACTTTGCTTCTCATATGGGTGTGCCTCGGGATTCTTTGAGTGTCCCCATTTATGTTTCCACTCCAGTGGGTGATACTTTGGCTGTGGACCGTGTATATCGGTCGTGTTTGGTTACCATTTGTGGTTTTGAGACTACATCGGATCTATATTGCTCGGGATGGTCGATTTTGATATTATTCTGGGCATGGAGTGGTTGTCGCCCCATTTTGCTATTCTTGATTGTCACGCCAAGACCGTGACACTGGCTATGCCAGGCATTCAACGTATTGAGTGGAGTGGTACTCTAGATCACACCCCTAGCCATGTTATTTCTTTTCTCAGAGCTCAGCGTATGGTTGAGAAGGGGTGTGCTGCTTATCTAGCCTATGTGCGGGACGTCAGTATTGACACTCCCTCTATTGATTCTGTTCGTGTGGTACGTGACTTTGCTGATGTATTTCCAGCTGATCTTCCGGGCATGCCGCCCGACAGAGATATTGACTTTGCTATTGACTTGTTGCCGGGCACTCAGCCCATTTCTATTCCACCGTACCGTATGGCTCCTCCTGAGTTGAAGGAGTTGAAGGATCAGTTACAGGAGTTATTGGGCAAGGGTTTTATTCGACCCGGTGTTTCGCCTTGGGGTGCTCTTGTATTGTTTGTGAAGAAAAAGGACGGTTCTATGCGTATGTGTATTGACTATCGTCGGCTGAACAAGGTTACAGTGAAGAACCGGTATCCTTTGCCCCGTATTGATGATTTATTTGACCAGCTACAGGGCGCACAGGTGTTTTCTAAGATTGATTTGCGCTCTGGGTATCACCAGCTGAAGATTCGGGAGCCAGATATCCCGAAGACTACCTTCAGGACCCGGTATGGTCACTATGAGTTCCTCGTGATGTCTTTTGGGCTGACTAATGCCCCAGCAGCCTTTATGCATTTGATGCACAGTGTGTTCAGGCCTTATCCGGACTCGTTCGTGATTGTCTTCATTGATGATATTCTAGTATATTCCCGGAGCCGGGAAGAGCACGAGTAGCATTTGAGGATAGTGCTTCAGATTTTGAGGGAGAAGCAGCTTTATGCCAAGTTCTCTAAATATGAATTTTGGTTGAGTTCAGTGGCATTTTTGGGCCACGTGGTGTCGAGTGATGGTATTCGAGTAGATCCGAGGAAGGTGGAGGCCGTGCAGAGTTGGCCCAGACCCTCCTCCGCTACTGAGATTCGCAGTTTCCTTGGTTTGGCGAGCTACTACCGTCGTTTCGTAGAGGGGTTCTCTTCGATTGCAGCACCTATGACTAGATTGACCCAAAAGGGTGCCCCTTTTCAGTGGACAGACGAGTGTGAGGCGAGCTTTCAGAAGCTCAAGACAGCTTTGACTTCGGCTCCTATATTGATGTTGCCTACAGGTTCGGGGTCCTATACTGTATATTGTGATGCCTCACGAGTTGGACTCGATGCGGTATTGATGCGGGACGGTAGGGTGATTGCCTACGCGTCGAGACAGCTGAAGGTGCATGAGAAGAATTACCCTGTTCATGATTTGGAGCTAGCTGCCATTATTCACGCCTTGAAGATTTGGCGTCATTATTTATATGGTGTTCCTTGTGAGATCTACAGTGATCACCGGAGCTTGCAGCACTTGCTTTAGCAGAAAGACCTGAATATGCGTCAGAGGAGATGGTTGGAACTACTGAAGGACTATGATATTACTATTCTCTATCATCCGGTCAAGGCTAATGTGGTTGCTGATGCCTTGAGTCGTCGGGCAGAGAGTTTGGGGAGTTTAGCATATCTACCAGCTTCGGAGAGGCCTATGGCAATGGATGTTCAGGCTTTGGCCAGGCAGTTTGTTAGACTGGATCTTTCGGAGCCCAGTAGGGTTCTGGCTTGTGTGGTTTCTCGGTCTTCTCTATTTGACCACATCAGGGAGCGTCAATTCGACGACCCTCATTTGCTTGTCCTTCAGGATAGAGTTCGGCGTGGTGATGCTCGAGATGTTACCATCGGGGATGATGGAGTTATGAGGATGCGGGGGCGTATCTGTGTGCCTAATGTGGATGATCTTCGAGAGCTGATTCTAGCAGAGGACCATAGCTCGCGGTATTCCATCCATCTGGGAGCCGCGAAGATGTATCAGAACTTGAAACAACATTACTGGTGGAGGCGGATGAAGAGGGATATAGTTGATTATGTTTCTAGATGCCTCAACTGCCAGCAGGTGAAGTTTGAGCATCAGCGTCCGGGTGGATTGATGCAACAGATCGAGATTCCCGAGTGGAAATGGGAGCGCATTACCGTGGACTTTGTATCTGGACTTCCACGGACGGTTAGGAAGTTTGATTCCATTTGGGTCATTCTGGATCGGCTAACCAAGTCCGCCCATTTTATACCGGTGAGCACTACATATTCATCGGAGCGACTGGCGGAGATCTATATCAGAGAGATAGTTCGGCTGCACGGTATTCCAGTTTCCATTATTTCAGATAGAGGCACTGAATTCACTTCGCGGTTCTGGAGGGCTGTACAGCGAGAGTTAGGTACTCGGGTGGAGCTGATCACAGCATTTCATCCCCAGACTGATGGGCAGTCCGAGCGCACTATTCAGATTTTGGAGGATATGCTCCGTGCGTGCGTGATTGAGTTTGGAGGTTCATGGGATCTCTTCTTGCCACTGGCGGAGTTTGCTTATAACAACAGCTACCAGTCTAGTATTCAGATGGCACCGTATGAGGCCCTATATGGTAGGAGGTGCAGGTCTCCCGTGGGTTGGTTTGAGCCGGTCGAGGCCAGGTTGCTAGGTACTGATATGGTTCAGGAGGCTATGGACAAGGTCAAGGTGATTCAGGACAGACTTCGTGCGGCCCAGTCTAGACAGAAGAGTTATGCGGACAAGAAGGTTCGCGATGTGGCTTTTATGGTTGGTGAGCGGGTTTTGCTTCGAGTCTCGCCCATGAAGGGCGTTATGAGGTTTGGGAAGAAAGGGAAGCTGAGTCAAAGATTTATTGGCCCTTTTGAGATTTTAAGGCGTATTGGGGAGGTTGCCTATGAGTTAGCCTTACCTCCTAGTCTAGTAGGAGTTTACCCCGTATTTCATGTCTCCATGCTCCGAAGGTACCATGGTGACCCGTCGCATGTGTTAGATTTCACTTCTGTTCAGCTAGACAAGGATCTGTCTTATGTTGAGGAGCCAGTAGCCATTCTAGA
Organism: Nicotiana noctiflora; assembly: GCA_032618575.1. Classification (NCBI taxonomy): domain Eukaryota; kingdom Viridiplantae; phylum Streptophyta; class Magnoliopsida; order Solanales; family Solanaceae; genus Nicotiana; species Nicotiana noctiflora. The sequence goes on from JASVEL010003949.1 coordinate 26,646, forward strand.
CAGGCAGGTCGGAAAGCTAAGGTCAAAGAACATCGCTTCGGTAAAGGTTCAGTGGCGGGGCCAGCCGGTCGAGGAGGCGACTTGGGAGACTGAGCAGGATATGCGCAGCCAATACCCTCATCTTTTCACTACTTCAGGTATGTTTTCTATGCTCGTTCGAGGACGAACGAATCTTTTAAGGATGGGAAGATGTAACGACCCGGCCGGTCGTTTTAGAAAATTACGCCCCAATCCCTAATTTAACTGTTTCCCTAAGTACATTTCTGCTATTGTGGTTTGCCGGGAGAGTCGGCCCTGAAATTTGAGGTATTTTGGGACACTTAGTCCCTAAATGAGAGCTTTAAAGATAGAAAATGGTCCGTAATCAGAACATTGTTAAGACGATCTCGGAACGGAAATCCGATGGTTCCATTAGCTCCGTTGGGTGATTTCGGGGTTGGGAGCGCGTTCGGAATGTATTTTGGATGTCCGTAGCTCAATTAGGCTTGAAATGCCGAAGTTTGAAATTTTGGCGAATTCGAACGATAGGTGAGATTTTGATCCGGGAGTCGGAATGGAATTCCGACAATTTCCTGTAGCTTCGTTATGTGATTTTGGATATGTCCGCAAATTTTCAGGTCATTCGGACGTCGTTTGGTTGGGTTTTAGATCGAATGTGCAATTCGGAAAGTTTAAGGAATTTAGGCTTGAATTCGATGTGAATTATGGGTTTCGATGTTGTTAGACGTGTTTTGAGGATTGGAACAAGTTTGAATAAGGTATTAGGATGTGTTGGTGTGTTTGGATAGGGTCCCGGGGGACTCGGGATGAATTCGGGTGATTAAACGGCAAGAATCTTAAAAAGTTGCAGCAGGCTGGTGCCTGCCTTCTGTAGTTTTCGCTTCTGCGGAGCTTGGACCGCAGAGGCGAGTCTGCAGAAGCGACATTAGCTCCGCAGGAGCGAGTTCGTGGGAGGCCAGCCTAGTTCGCAGGAGCAGACTTTAGATCGCGGAGGCGGTCACGCAGGAGCGGAAAGCCTTCCGCAGGAGCGGGAGTGGACTGTTTGGTGGCCTTCCGCAGGAGCGGACTTTTGTCCGCATAAGCGAAGTCGCAGAAGCGACTGTGCTTCCGCAGAAGCGGCTTATGAGTAAATGGCCAAGTGTCGCAGAAGCGACCATATGCCCGCAAAAGCGGAGTCGCTGAAGCGACCTAGAGACCGCAGAAGCGGAAATCGACCTGGGTTTAATGAGCAGTGAGGGTTAAAATTTCATAAACATTTCCAACCATTGAGGGCTCGGCTTTAGGGGCAATTTGGGCGATTTTGAAGTAGAATTCGAGAGGTTTCTTCAGGTAATCAATTATGGACTCCAATTATGATTGTTGTTGATAATATTATGCAAGTTTTTCATGAAAATGGAGGAATTTGGGGTAATTAATGGGGGTTTTCACCCTAGACCAAAACCTTTAGAAAACCTTTGATTTGAATGGGCAAACGGAGTCCGATTTTGATAAATTTTATATGCACGGACTCGTATTGAGATAAGGAACCCGAATATATAATTTTTGTGATTTTTCGATAAGCGTACTGAAAGTCGGGGTTTTGGCAACTTGTGGGTTTTGGTGTATTTTGAGTTGTTTTGATTGGGTAATGCCCAATTGGCCTATTTTGATGTGATTCTATTGATTTTTATCGGATACTACACTTGTGGAGGCCGACATTCGCGGCAAGAGGGTTATTTCTTAGCGGTTTTGTATCGGAATTGAGGTAAGTGGCTTGTCTAACCTCGTGTGGGGGACTTTCACCCCTAGGATATTATGTGATACTTTAAATGCCTTGTACGCGAGGTGACGGGCGTGTACATGCGCTGGTTGTTGAACACATACTTTACTTAAAATGTTCGATGAGTGATATTCGTGTTTTTAGCTTTTAAATTCGATATTCCTACCCGGTAGCAGTTAGAAAAGCATGATTAGGTAGTATTTAACTGTCTAGTTGCCTAATTGTCTTACTTGAGTTTTCTTGATAATCGCTGGCGCTGTTTATCGGTGAAGTTATAGTTAAACATATTATATTTCTCTCTGTGTATTCCTTTACTTGCTGTGTTTGTGGACTACGGGTTCAATTCCCGGAGATCACAGGGCTGTGGGTTCGATTCCCAAAGACCCGGAGTGATAATGATGTGGACTGCGGGTTCGATTCCCGAAGGTCCTAAGATTTATTGAGATGTGGACTACGGGTTCGATTCCCGGAGGTCCTGAGATTTATTGAGATGTGGACTACGGGTTCGATTCTCGAGATCCTGAGTTATTGGTAGGGACTACGGGTTCGATTCCGAGATCTTGAGTTATTGGTAGGGACTACGGGTTCGATTTCGAGATCACGAGTTATTGGTAGGGACTACGGGTTTGATTCCGAGATCTCGAGTTATTGGTAGGGACTCGGGTTCGATTCCCGGGATTCTGAGCTATTGAGATATTATTGAGACATGAGGCTGCGGGTTCGATTCCGGAGACCCGAGGGTCTTGTTAATGGGACTCGTGGGTTCAATTCCACGAGTCACTGGACTTGTTTTATTGAGTTGGTTATTTGTTGTTAGCTTAATTGTAGACGATTGCAATAATCATCTTATTGTTGTTATTTCGGAAATTATTATCATTTAAACTGTTTATTTTTGTTATCATCATTATATTATTGTTTCTCGGTAGGGCCATGACCTTCCTCGTTACTACTCCATCGAGGTTAGGCTTGGCACTTACTGAGTATCGCCGTGGTGTACTCATGCTACTCTTCTGCACACTTTTGTTGTGCAGATCCAGGTACATCAGGACAGGCTTAGGCTAGGTGATTCAGCAGCTTTGTGGGAGACCTCGAGGTATGATCTGCTACGTCCGCGAATCCGGAGGCTTTCCTTTTATTCTAGTAGTACTAGTTGGCATTTTTCCTTCATCTCGTTGATAGATACTCTTTACACATAGAGCCACAGTTGTATATTCTCTTTTAGTCTGTGTTACCGTGGGATTCCGGATCTTGGTAGCGTTTTATTCATTGTGTGACGGATGTATGTGCCAAGCGGCACGGATTACATATCTTTTTATGCTATTTTCCCACTGTTTCTTATTTAAGTGTTTATAGCTTGTATATTCCGCAACGTGTTAGGCTTACCTAGTCGTGGGGACTGGGTGCCATCACGACATGTTCATGATTGGTGAACTAGGGTCGTGACACTCTATGTCTTGGTCCCCTTCCTCGTTGAGCAGGTCTCGGAAGTATGCTTGCCACCTCTGCCTGACCTGAGCCTCCCCTATCAGAACTCTACCATCGTCGTCTTTAATGCACCTAACTCGGTCCACATCCCGCGCATTCTTCTCCCTCACTTTAGCTAACCTAAATAACTTCATGTCCCCTCATTTCTCTTCTAATTCCTCGTACATGCGCCCAAATGCTGCATTCATTCGCTTCTGTGACCGCTAACTTCGCCTCCCTCCTCGCCTCCTTATAGCGGTCCAAGTTTACTCTCCTTTCCTCCTCGCTCGAGCTCTCCGCAATACGAGCAAATGCCGCCTTCTTCGCCTCTACTTTTCATTGGATAGTCTCGTTCCACCACCAGTTACCTTGCCTGCCTGAATATCCCTTGGTTACTCCGAGCACATCTCGCGCTGCCTCCCTGACCAGATCAGCCGTCACAGTCCACAAAGCATACGCTTTCCCAGAACTTCTGCAGGCACCTCCATCAACTAACCTCCTATCCAACTCGAGGGCATTCTCCTTAGTCAAGGCTCCCCACCTAATCTTCGGCCGGCCCCGGGCGCCCTTCCGCTTTCTCTTCACCCATATACCGATATTCATCACTAGGAGTCTATGGAGAGTCGAGAGGTACTCTCCCGGGATGACCTTACAGTCCTTGCACAACTTTCTATTGTTCCGTCTGATGAGGAGGTAATCTATATGAGTCCTTGCTACCGAACTTTTTGAAAGTAACCAAGTGTTCCTCCCTTTTCTGAAAAGCCGAGTTCGCAATCCAAAGATCGTAAGCCCTGGCGAAATCAAGCAGAGAAGGTAGGCTGAAGCAGATTGGCGAAATCAATCAGCAAAATCGTAAGCCCTGGCTAATATTTATTAAAGTAATATGATATTAGATCACAATTTTATAAGTTTAATATTCTTGTCAAGGTTGGTACACTTATTTTAAATTCATACACTTGTTTGTTCAACTTCAAACTATTCTAGATCTTCCTGTCTAAATCTTGGAACAAATGTAGAAAACTTTTTCATATCATTTTGTATACAGATGATACATGTGAATGCATAATAATGAAAAAGGATACTATAAGTTACAAGGGGGACAAAAATGGAGCAAAATATGTGGTACTTGCACAATAAATTGATTTTATAAAAATGTAGAAACTTACTGAATACTAACTAATCATAAGGGTTTTCAGGTGAATATGTAATGCAAATCACGAGCGAACCGTATGTAATGGCATTTTTATATATGGGTAAAATTTGAAGGCTGTGTTATCCCATGTAAACCATTATAACATGGACAGATAACTTATTGGCGAGCACAAGTGTATGGACTAAAGCATTCAAGAAGTAAATGCAAATTTGTGATTTATGATATCAAAGCAAAAATACGCACCTCTACACTAGCGATGCAAAAAAGAAGCACCAAAATTTCAAAGAAGCACGTGAACCTCATCAACTTATATAATACAATACAATTAAGAAGCAGGAAGCAACAACAACGAATAAGACTGCTGATAGTGCTTGAACTACTAGTTCCAAAATCTGGAAGATCTTCCTAAAAAAACCGACAAATACAAAATTGAAGCCCAAAAACTCTAGCAAAGCCCGCTACTTAGAAAAAGGATGGATGACCGACCTTCAACAGCTTGCATATTGTCGTGCTCTATAGCTGCTTCTCTAGCACTCCAAGCAGCCCAATAAGAACCACATACGATTGTACCAACAGCCATTAGCCACAAAAATACTTCTGCAATGTCCACTATATAGGTCATTTTGGAGAGTAGAGTTGCACATAAACTAAATGAAAGACCATAAGATTTGGAAAAAGAACTTGTAACCCAAAGTACCACCAGAATTTCAAATTCATACACAAAGTAATCAAAGTCTTTTGAAAATTCTGGTCAAACAGTTTATAAGCATTGAAAAAAAAAAAAGAAAGAAGATATCCATCATTTTAAGCTAGATTTATCACAAAATATCCCTCCATCTCTCCCGTGAATTAATGATATGGACAAGTATGTTATCACTTACTCGCCTCAGTATGTCTCTTTACCTTATTCCGTGCATAATCAAGTTACAGGTTGAATCAAATTAGAAAAATATCAAAGCCCTATAGGCTTGATTAAGTGTAGTATTTAACAGCATTATTCCTGCCTTGAGCTCTTAACGGTGCCTGGAACATGTTGCTTTTCAGCATAGATCAACTCGGATGTGTTTTCTCATCTAAGCTGCGACTCTTTTTAGAAATTTACCTGATGAGCGATTCAAAAGCATTTTATCCAGCGTTTCCCCAGCATCTTGAGGTAGCATAACAACAGGTATGTGTATATCTATGTCAGTTTCTTCAGGATCACAAACCATCTTTTAAAGTTCTGCAAGACAAATGGCATCCGTAAAACAACTGCAAGCAGTGATGTATCGGCAACATTCAACCAACAAAAAACAGCAAGAGCTCCACATAACACCCTCAGACAAAGAACAATAAAAAGAAATAGCACAAAATTTATCCTTATGCTTCATTTATCCAAAACTTATTAGTGCTGCAGAATACTGGTATCAACCTGAGTACACTACATATTCATCAATCATCAATTACCTTTTTCATTATTTACTATCAAGATTGCCGAAGCCCCTGCCGCTTCTGCATTATTAGCCTTTGTTGTGAATTTGCAATGGCCGCGATCTACCATGATGACCTCGTCGGCAAGCTAACAACATAAAAAGCATTATCAGTAGCATAAAGCAAAAAAGCCATTGCGGTATATATTTGGTAAGCATACCTTCTTCCTTGGAGGCTTGCAACAATCCCGAGGGTCAAAAAGAGTAAGAGGAGTTTGCTGTGCATTTTTCTCCTTTGACACAATAGTAGTGCCAAATCTAGCACCAACACCAACAAATTCTGCATCTTCTTTACCATCAATCCAAGTTTGAACTTTCACCTAACCAAAAAAAAGGGAAGAAGAACAACTGAAATTGAAATGGACATATTTTTCCTTTTTTTCGGGTAAGGCGTACACATCTAAATAGACAAAAACTCATTAAAATATAGCATCAACCTAAATAAAGCACCTTCCACAGCTAAATATCCAATAGCCAAAGCACAATAAAGCAAAACAGAACAAAATATAGGAAACCCAGTGTGAAAAAGAAAAGTAAACACATGATCCAGCCAAAAACAGTCATTAAAGCAAGCACAATAAAGCAAAACCAAACAAAATAGAAGAAACCCAGTTGAGAAAATCAAAATAATATATGATAGAATATGGAGTGTTGGTTAGAAGCCCACGTTTGGGAGCATGATCATTCGTGGGTTTCTAACTGATTGCTTTCCTCCATTTTTTCTCAGTCGTGGGCAGTTGTTGATTAAATGCAAAAACTAAGAAAGTGTGAGGATTTTATCTTTTTTATAAAAACCAATCAAAAAAAGGGGAGGAATTCTATTTTTAATAGTTAAGTGTAATAATATATAATAAATAATAAATAAATAAATAGAATAAGTCCAAAAACTCAATCATAGGAGGATTGAAAGTTTTTGAAATTTGAAAAATGTAAGTTTATTTTTCTGAGTTTTGTTTGAATTTAAAGCTTTTAAAATCAAAGACAATTTTTGAAGCACCAAGAATATTGGAGAATTGTCCTAATTTTTGACATGTGTTTAAGTTGTGAGTATTCCACTTGGCAGCCTAACATTATTTTGATTTTGTTATTCTATATAGATAGATTATTCACAGTTGAATCATTTAAATGATTAATAAATTCAACTTTCTTTTCCGTTCTCCTGTATTTTGCTGCATATATTCACTTTCACAATTAAAGAGATTTTCTACTTCCAACCAAAAATTTATTAACTATGTTTGGAATAACGGAAGTTATTTCTCGAAAAATAAAATTTTGTGTTTGGTTGGAGATAAAAAATATTTTCTAAATTTGTTTTTAGATTGATAATACAAACTAGATAGAATTTCGATGAAATTTTGAATATAAAGATTGACTATAAATTTATAATGTATTCCAGAAAAAAGGTTGATAACGTATAAATGTTGGTTAAAAAGGTAATAAAAGTTACAGAGTTTAGATTATTGAGAGGAAAAATGACATCCCCCAAAATATGAAGTTATTTTTCTATTTTAGTGTAGGAAAATATATTTTTTTTTTCGATGAAACACCCAAAATGAGTTATTTTCTAAATACTAGTATCACATTTTTAAAAAGATTAAGTTTGTCATTGTAGGCATTTAAATTTTATCGAATTTAAATCGATAAAATAATATGAACTATGTTTTAAATTCAAAATATTTTAGCCCAAATAAATATATGGGCTAACATAATTGAATGAATTATATAATTCCAATATATATGGGTTAAATAAATAAGTCTTGATCCATTGGACTAAAATGATGAGCCCACTTCATAAGCCCAAGGTCCAAATGGCTATTAGCCCATCTTAAAGCCCAGGCTCATGCCACGTGTCAAGTGATGTGGCAATCAAAGTCAAAAGAACGAGCCAACAAAATCATGCCACATGTCAAGTGACGTGGCAATCCAAGACAAGTAAATGAGCCAATAAAATCATGACACGTGTTAAGTGATGTGGCAATCCAAGACAAATAAATGAACCAATTAAATCATGTCAAGTGTATGGATTGTATTGGCCAGTTCAAACGGACCAATCAAATCGCAGAGCCACACCACCCCCTACAACTATAAATAGAGGTCTTCATAAAGCTAGAAGACACAAGAAGAAGTGATAACAAGAAGCAAGCAGAGAGCTCGTGGATCAAACACCACCGATTTCTCTACAAGCTACAAGTTCAAGCACTCAAGCTACAAGTTCAAGTTCAAGTTTAAGTTCAAGAACGAAGCCAAATCAAATACCAAGGCGTTTAAGTTCAAATTACTTGTTCGTGATCAAGCACAAATTCAAGTTCAAAGAGGAGATTGAAGATCAAGCTTTACAAGCTCTTGAATCAAATCAAAATCAAGTTCATCAAGATACTTTACGTTCTTGAAGAATCAGAGGAATACCATAGAGATTGTAACACTTTTATTTATTGAAATCAAATACTACATTTGTCACGCAATTGTCGAGTCTTGATTATTTAATTTTCTCGACGCGAAAATTTGTTGTTACAAATTTCTGGCACGCCCAGTGGGACAATCTCTACCTCTCTTCTCTTCAAATTACCAAATTTCAAGAACACGGAAATGGCTCCTAAGAAGATCGACTTCAAACTCACTACTACTAAGGCTACGGATTCCAAGTTTTCATCGAATGTGGAAAACTTGTTGGTGCTACTGTGGAAAGCGTAGGACCTCTCACTAGGAACAAAGCAAACTTGCTGGGACAAAAAGCATTTCAAATGCCGTCTGCATCCGTTCCTATCTTTGATCTTCAATTGTCAAAGGGGGCAAGATCCTTTCCAACTGAATTGGAAGAAGGAGCGAACATTACTGAAAATGTTGAAAAAACATTGGCTCTACTTAGCCCTCTAGATCTAAGAACATTATCACACAGGGTGATGATAATGTCTTGATCACTGGATCTGCTCCAAGCACTCCACGTGAGTTGTTCCACTCAAAGTATGGTATAAGAGAAAATTTGTGCTTTGCTCCACCGTCCACAACGGTTATCCAAGCGATGGTGACTAATACCTCAACTGTTGAAGAACAACTAACAAATTTAACAAAGGTAATTGAAGGGTTAACGAAGTATATGCAAGATCAAGATAATCAAATTGTCAAGCTGACAGATAGGGTTGAAAGCATGATGGAGGGAGATTCAAGCCATGCACCTGGAAAGCTCCCAATGATGCAAGATAAGGGAGACTCATCTACAAGGCAGACAACAACTCCTAAAGAATTTCAAATTTCATCCGACGGGGTTATTCCCATTGACCAATTGAAGGACTTCATTATGGGAACCATCAAAGATAAGTACGATATTGCTGCCAAGTCTTCTCTCGCATATGCAAAGTCATATACCGCGAGAATTGATAGTTTGAAAATGCCTGCAGGTTATCAACCCCCAAAGTTTCAACAATTTGATGGTGAAGGGAATCCAAAGCAATACGTTGCACACTTTGTTGAAACTTGTAATAATGCTGGAACCTATGGAGATTATCTTGTCAAGCAGTTTGTTCGTTCCTTAAAAGGAAATGCTTTTGATTGGTACACCGATCTTGAGGCTGGTTTCATCGATAGCTGGGAGCAACTTGAACATGAATTTCTCAACCGCTTCTATAGCACAAGGCGAACCGTAAGCATGATTGAACTCACAAACACACGTCAATGGAAGGATGAACCAGTTGTCGATTTCATCAATCGATGGAGGAATGCGAGCCTCAATTGTAAAGACAGTCTTAGTGAAGCTTCTGGAATAGAAATGTGTATCCAAGGGATGCATTGGGGACTTCGCTACATCTTGCAGGGTATCAAGCCTAACTCTTTTGAAGAATTGGCTACACGTGCTCATGATATGGAGCTAAGTATGTATTCAAGTGGAAATCAAGGGCCACTTGTTTATGAACCCGCAAAGTGAAGGACAAACAAGAACTAAAGAAAGGAGGCAAGTTTTTGCCGAAGTCTGAGAGCAAGGAATCAATGAATGTTAATGTCTTGCCACTAAAGGTCACTACAAAAGTGAGTAAGAAATAAAGTGTGAAGACAACATCCTTACAGGATAAAGTTGGTCGAAAGTTAACTCTGAAGGAAATGCAAGCGAAAGAATATCCATTCTTGGACTTCGATGTCCCAGCGATTTTTGAAGAGCTCCTTGAGTTGAAACTCATCGAGTTACCCGAAATGAAACGGCCAGATGAAGCTGGGAAGACTAATGATCCAAATTATTGCAAGTACCATCGGTTGCTTGGCCACCCTATTGAAAAGTGCTTTGTGTTCAAGGAGAAAGTCATGGACTTGGCCGCTGAAGGAAAAATCTTGCTTGAGGATGAGAAAGATAGTTCGAATCAAGTCTCTTTCGCTTTTGGTTCACTTGATCCCATTGTCCTTTGCAATTTTGTTGAGGTACATGAATGTGATGACATCCAAACTGCATCATCACCAAATATGATTAAATTTGGTGACTTTGAACATATCGATGTGAGCAAACCATTGCTTCTCCCTATGGCGTATAAACCAATAGTGGAGGAAAAATCTCAAGAGAAAAGTGAATCACGTGATAATCAAACTGATGATGAAGGTGGGATTCTTGTGACTCAGCGGAGATGCTGCAAGACAAATTCACAAAAGGAGTCAAATAAGCAGTTGACTAGGGTAAAAATGGTAAAAAGACCCAAGAAGAAAATGATAAAGAAGAAAACAAAAATGGCGGAGAATCACTATCAAATGCTACATCGTTCGGTGACATTGGAGGAATTCCTGCCAATCTGGTTACACCAGCAAAATTCCTATGACTATATCAAGGCCTCGTGTTGTAAGATAGGTGAAGAAGAAACAAATAAAGGGGATCCATCATTGCTGCCACCTCCCATGCCTGAAAAAATGCACCGGGAATTCTGAAAAAGTGGACGTTTGTGATGCAAAAATCACATTTACTGATGATGATCTTTTGCTTGGTGAAACGTACCATAACCGCCCCTTATTTATGGTTGGCTTTGTGCGAGAACAAAGAATAAGTAGAATCTTGATCGATGATGGTTCTGGTGTCAACATTCTCCCAATTCGTATTGTCAAAGAGCTTGGCATACCGATTGATGAACTATGTGAAAGTCGTTTGATGATTCAAGGGTTCAATTAAGGGGGTAAAGAGCTATAGGGGCTATCAAATTGGAAATAGTATAGGAGATTTGCATTAGAGTGCATGGCTGCACGTGATCGATGCAAAAACCTTATATAATATCTTGTTAGGAAGGCCATGGCTACACGAGAACAAAGTGGTTTCATCCACCTACCATCAGTGCTTGAAATACTGCAAAGGTGGGGTCGAAAAGAAGATAGTTGCTGATGATAAGCCCTTTACCGAGGTTGAATCATACTTTGCCGATGCAAAATTCTACTTAAAGAATTACGTCTCAAAGGAGGTTAAGGTTGATGATCTGATATTGACCAAAAGTGTTGCAAAGAAGGTTGATACAACAACTAGCAAGGAAAATATTACAGTTGAAGAAGATCAGGTGTTTCATGATAGGAACAAGATGAATGGGGCATCTTCAAGTAAGAAAGTGACTCATATTCTTCACTATGTCCCGAAGGCAAGGAAGGTCGAAGAGCCATCTTCTGAACTACAAGGTAAGGTGTTTGGGGACTTGACCCTTCCTATCAAGCGAATTGACGCAATCAAGTCGTCTACAAAGTTGCTCAAAGGGTTTGTCAAATCATCAAGCCACAATTCGCTTCCAAATCTAGCGCTTCCTACAAAGCGCACAAAGGAGGGCTTTGACCCAAATGCCTACAAGTTGTTGGCAAAAGCTTGATATGATTCCAACGAACCATCCAAGTTGGGAAACCTCCCGCCTGAAGCTTCAAACCCTACTCAAAAGATGATGATGGAGAAAGGGTACCCACTGAAGCAATCACGTGACGAATTGGATTAGAAACAACACGCGCCAATCCGTATCTCGATCAAAAGGGCAAGTTGTAACTACATTACTGCTAAAGAAGCGTCTACGGCGTTTAATAACAAGCCTTCTGTGTTTGACCGACTTACGAAACCAAGGACCTCAGTCTTTGACAGGTTGGGACCATTGAAGAAGGAAAACAAGCGCCATAGAAATAATGGAAGGATTGGAGCACCTATCTCCCTTAACAAGGAGATTTTGACCACAGACTACCCAAGCCTGATTCCTTCTAGAATGAGGCGAGAGACAAAACTTGTAGTTTCGTGTGGAGAGGTCCTCAAAGCAAAGGCTCATACCATAGTCTACACTAAGGAACGAGAGGAAGATGAAGAAAGTGTGGGGTCCTCATATCATATCACCATTCGTGATGAACAAAATGCTTCACCCTATACGAAAATCGAGGAAAAGTGCCTTGATATTCATGTATGTCATCATATATCTTTCAATGATGGTGATCCCCAAGAAGATGAAGACGCTAAAGATGCACCACCAGAGCTTGAAAAGAGGGTGAAGACAACGGTTGATGCACTAAAAGAAGTCAATCTCGGAGTAGTTGAAGATCCAAAGCCCACATATATAAGTGCCTCTCTAACTGGTGATGAAGAGAGAAAATATATTGAGCTACTTAAGGAGTTCAAAGACGTATTTGCTTGGAGCTACAAAGAAATGCCAGGTTTAGACCCCAAGGTGGTTGTTCATCATTTTGCTATCAAACGAGGCGCTCGTCCTGTAAAGCAAGCACAACGTCGCTTCAGACCTGAACTGGTTCCCTTGATTGAAATCGAAGTTAACAAGCTTATTGGGGCTGGTTTTGTTCGTGAAGTTAAATATCCAACATGGATTTCAGGCATCGTCCCTGTAAGAAAGAAAAATGGCCAAATTCGAGTTTGCGTTGACTTTAGGGACCTAAATAACGCTTGTCCTAAGGATGAATTTCCTCTTCCTATCCCTGAGCTAATGATTGATGCAACAATTGGATACGAGGCAATGTCTTTCATGGATGGTTCATCTGGATATAACCAAATTCGCATGGAACCGAAGGACGAAAAACTTACATCCTTTCGCACCCCTAAAGGTATATACCGCTACAAGGTAATGCCTTTCGGTTTGAAGAATGTTGGTGCTACATATCAACGTGCCATGCAAAATATTTTTGATGACATGCTTCATAAAAAGGTGGAGTGTTATGTTGATGACTTGGTAGTAAAGTCAAGGAAGAAAGATGATCACTTGCAAGATTTGAGGATGGTATTTGAACGACTTCGGAGATACCAACTCGGAATGAATCCGTTGAAGTGCGCATTTGGAGTTACTTCTAGAAAGTTCCTCGATTTTATTGTTTGACATCGAGGTATCGAAATCGATCAAGCTAAGGTGGATGTTATCTTGAAAATGCTCGAGCCTAGAGATATTCATGAATTAAAAAGCTTGCAGGGTAAGTTGGCATATCTTAGAAGATTTATTTCCAAATCTGGCTGGAAGGTGCCAACCATTAGTCGCCTCATGAAGAAAGGGTTTCCTTTTGAATGGGACCAAGCTTGCATAAATGCTTTTGAAAGCATTAAGTCTTATCTGATGAAACCTCCAGTACTGGCAGCCCCCATACCTGGAAAGCCACTAATATTATATATTTCAGCACATGAAAGGTCAGTAGGAGCGCTTCTCGCTCAAGAAAACAATGAAGGCAAAGAAAATGCGCTTTATTACTTGAGTAGGATGATGACGCCAAATGAGCTCAAGTATTCTCCTATTGAGAAGTTATGTTTGGCACTTGTCTTCTCTATTCAAAAGCTGAAGCATTACTTCCAAGCTCACGTTGTGCGACTCATCTCAAGAGCGAACCCTGTCAAGTTTGTTATGTCTAAACTAGTCCTAAGTGATCGATTAGCGAGGTGGTACCTCCAGTTTCAACAATTTGAAATTGTGTGTGTTCCTCAAAGGGCAGTAAAAGGACAAGCATTAGCAGACTTCCTAGCTGACCATCCGATTCCAGATGATTGGGAGTTGTCTGATGAATTGCCGGATGAAGATGCAATGGTCATAGAAATTTAGCCTCCTTGGAAGATGTATTTTGATGGCGCTGCACATCATGAAGGAGCTGGCGTTGGAATAGTGTTTATCACTTCTCAAGGAGAAGGTTTTCCCTATTCTTTCACTCTAATACAACGGTGCTCCAACAATGTTGTTGTATATCAAGCGCTCATACTTGGGCTTGAAATGGCTGTGGATATCAAACAATTACAACTACAAGTTTTTGGAGATTCCAAGCTAGTGATCAACCAGATTTGGGTAGCTATGAGGTCAAGAAGCTAGAGTTGATGCCATATCACAAATATGCTAAAAGATTAATAAGTTGGCTCGGAGAAGTAACTATCAACACGTGCCGAGAAAGGAAAATAAGAGAGTTGATGCATTAGTAGCCTTAGCTTCTACATTATCTTTGCCTGATCAGACACAAGTCCCTATTTGCCAAAGATGGGTAGTTACTCCACCAAATGACTATGAGGAAGAAGAAAGCGAAGTTGAGCGTATTGCTTCCGTTCTTGAGGTTGAAATTGAAGACTGGCGACAACCATTAATAGATTATCTTTGTTACGGTATATTGCCAGAAAATCCCCAAAGGAAAACAGAAATCCGAAGGAGAGCCCCTCGTTTTCTTTATTACAAGAATACACTTTACAGACGATCATTTGATGGAGTGCTCCTACGTTGTTTAGGGATTGACGAATCCCTTCAAGCATTACAAGAGGCGCACTCTAGAGTATGTGGTGCGCATCAATCTGGGCCAAAACTTCATTTCCACATAAAAAGAATGGGGTATTATTGGCCAACCATGGTGAAAGATTGTTTGGATTACGCTCGGAGGTGTAAAGCTTGCCAATTCCATGCTAACTTCATACATCAACCACCTGAAGTACTACACCCAACTGTTGCTTCTTGGCCATTTGATGCTTGGGGTTTAGACGTTGTTGGTCCATTGCCAAAGTCTTCTGGTGGACAGCTATACATTTTGGCCGCAACTGACTACTTCTCAAAGTGGGTTGAAGTTGTTTCTCTTAAGGAAGTAAAGAAGGAAAATGTGGCTAACTTCATCCGAGTCAATATTATCTATCGCTTTGGCATTCCTCGATATATATTGACAGACAATGGTAAGCCATTTGATAACAAGTTGATGAATAAAATATGTGATCTTTTTGGCTTCAAGCAACGCAATTCCTTCATGTATTATGCTGCTGCCAATGGACTTGCTGAAGCATTTAACAAGACGCTCTGCAACTTGTTGAAGAAGGTTGTCTCTAAGTCTAAGAGAGATTGGCATGAAAGGATGGAAGAAGCTCTTTGGGCATATAGGACCACATATCGCACACCAACGCAAGCGACCCCTTATTCTCTTGTTTATGGAGTTGAAGCAGTCCTTCCACTTGAGCGTCAAATCCCATCGTTGCGGCTTGCTATTCAAGAAGGACTCACCGATGAAGAAAATGCTCGGTTGCGCCTTGAAGAATTGGAAGCTCTTGATGAAAAGAGGCTAGAAGCTCAACAAAGCCTTGAATGTTATCAAGCTCGCCTGTCTCGATCTTTTAACAAAAGGGTACGCCTTAGATCTTTCCAAGTGGGTGACCAAGTTCATGTGGTCAAAAGGCTTATTATTACCTCTCGTCGATCTGGGGGCAAATTCTCTGCTAAGTGGGATGGACCATATATCGTACAAGAGGTATACTCAAGTGGCGCTTATAAGATATTTGACTCGGAAGGTTTGCAGATTGGCCCCATCAATGGGAAATTCATGAAGAAATACTATCCTTGAAGAAAACAAATATGCTCTTCGATGCACGAGCATAACTCTTCGATGCACGAGCATAAACTGCATGTCACTCCTAACCCGCAAGAGTATAAACTGTGTACGGTCCAAAATAAAAAGTCCGCTAGGTTGAAAACCTCGAAAGAGGCGGCTTAGGCAAAAGTTAGGACGCCAAGAAAAACGTCCTGCTAGGTTAAAAACCTCGAAAGAGGCGGCCTAGGCAAAAGTTAGGATGCAAAAAAAACTCACCCATTTCGAACTACGGAATGACTTGATCCTCTTCACTGGGGTACGTAGGCAGCTTAGAGTTTCATTCTAAGTTCAGTCATATGAGTTCAAAAATACATATTACCCAAGGCATTATTCAAATGCGGTATGATAGAATATATTCACTTGATTGACACTTGAAAATTAGGTGTACATGTATTCTTTCGTTGAACTCTCTATCTTATCTTGATGGCTCAATAGGGGCCGGTCCTCCATATCAAATTGAGGTCTTTGATGGAATGATGGTAGCTCCTTTAATAAGAGGATAAGTGTTCAAGTTTAAGACTTCGATTAAGGTCAAGTTGATTTTTCAAGTTTGTTACATCATCAATTTGAAGTGTTCAAACCGGCTAGCTCTTTAAATTAAGGTCTGCAAGCATGTCCAGGCATCAAATCCATAAAGCATTAAAAAGGAGGGGTCAACAACAAAGGGTAACATTAATGAGAACATACAATATAAAGTGAAGCAAAAGAAGTTTTATTGATAATGAGAACATCTACTAAACAATCAAATGCAAGGAGAAAAGGAAAATGAACAAATAAAGCGGTGTTTATAGCCTAATCTAAGCATAACTTGTAGTTGGCCAAATCTTTGAGCATATCTTCCAAGCATTTCCTCTTCTTCTCCAAATCGGCCAAGTCATCAGCAGTCAACAAGGCAGTGTAGCATGCATCATACTCCTTTCTAGCAGTTGAGGCTCCTAACTTAGCTTCTTCAACTTCTCTCTCAGCAACTTCTAAAAGGGCTTCTAAGTTCTTCTCTTTTTCACGGAGCTTATATATCTTCTCTTTCACTGTAACTAGGGACTGGAAGTTGCGTTCTCTTCAACCTTCTCAGATAAATCTGACTGTGTCTTGTTATATGAAGCAACAAGCTCAAAAAGGGGCCCTAATAGGTTTCTCAAAGGGGAAATGTCCACATCATCCCCACCCATTGCCTCAAGGATCAATGTAGTATTTTCTTCAAGATCAAAGACATTTTCTACAGTGCTTCCTTTCAGCTTGCGCTGAATTGAAGTCCAAAGCTTCAAGATAAACTCCTTTCGAATATCCAAGACGACCTTCTTTCCATCAAAAACTGAAGCTGCAATTGTTGGTCGTTCATGCAAATCAGAGCCCAACTTTGCCCTAATTTCATCATGAGAAATAGAAGTTGCCTCTTGATCCTCCTTAGATGTGGAAGATGATTTATGTGGGTTTGGCCCTGCTACAGACTCACCACTATCTTGTGGCCTTACTCGTTGCAATGCTTCAACGTTATTAGCCTGAAAACAGAAATGTAAGAACATTTTAGCAAAGTCATTGGGCCATGGATTACAAAAAAAAGTATATGTTTTCTTTTACCTTCTTGTTCTGAGCTGTTAGTGTTCTTGAAGGGCTATCAACGCTTTGGACCACTATAACCACTTCTAGGTTTGGCCTTTTTCTTTTCCAAAATTGATCTCCTTTGCTTCTATCACTATCCTCTTGGGGCAGGTGCTTGTTGGAGGTATCAACGACCACACCAAATGGAATAAGACTTTTGATAATTGGAGTATGGATCTCTTCTCTTTGAACCTCTTTGTGTAGCATGGGTTCGTTGTCTGCACGCATCTCAACTACCTTAGACTGTAAAGTAGGAAGCTTATCAATCACCAAGGCATCCTCATTGCAGTCTTGAATGGTATCTGCGATTGGCTCGACAGTATTCATCAAAAACTGTAATAGTCTTCAAAAAGGCTTCCATGCACCCTTGCCTACCAAGATCTATAGTTAGATGATGTAAAATTCTTCATGTTGGACCCAAAGGGAGGAAATACTGCTCTCGACTTAGACCTCGTCAACACACAAATCCGCGCAAGTCTCAACCCTTCTTCTAACGAGGCCTCACGAAAATCATGCTCCAAGCGGCCAGGGGTATCTTGATAGAAACCAAATTGGCGGCTAAATCGATGAGGGCTGTAGGGTTCAATAATAAAGTTGGCTCCATTCTGTAAAGGAAGATAATTCGAGCGGATACTCATAAAGGAATTTAACTCAGACTCAACTGCCTTACCATCATCATAATAGTGGTACGGACTAGATCTGCGGGGCATTGTCGAAGTTCAAATGATATTTTCTCCATTATGAATACGCTTCCTTGCTTCCTATTTCCCAAAATATTTGGCAGCACCTTCACCGGAACATGTGGCCATGAGAGGAACAACTGGACCCTTCACATGTGGAAAATGAGTCTTAAAATATTGGGCTAACCAACCATACACATAATGAGCAGGAAAGCGTGTTTGAGCAGGATCAAGCAACGAACACTTTGAAATCTCATTCAAAACCTTATATATTCTGGCTAAGACTGGGACTGCAAGGCTGGCTCTTCATTTACAAGCAAGATGACACGCGACCTTAAAAGTCCCAGGACGAATAAAGTCACCATCTTTTGAAGGGAGCACAAAAATACATAACCAACAAGATAGAAAAGCAGCCAAGTATGTCTCGTCTTTCTTGTCATCCATAACTCCCAGCTTACGGAATAAATTTTCTTCAACAGTCGACCAATTAACTACATCCTCTATGACCCCAGTAGGATTGTGCGTCGATTTCAAACGAGCAGACTTCTTTTCTTTCCTTAAAGGGGGCTGAGCATACTTCATTGTCTTCCTACACTAGAACTCCACCCATTTTTATGCAGAAACTCTTAGATCGTCGCTACTTCCCTCTCGGAGACGATGGAAGGCATCAAACAAATGCTCACAAGTCTGGGGAAGAAACCTTCTCCCTTTGTCATACGTGCCTGTAAGCTCTTCAGCATTTGGCACAACTTCCTCATAAAGAGATCCTATTATAGGCAAACCACCGATCTTATATAAATCCCAAAGTGATATGGATAGTTCTCCAGCAGAGGCAAGCAATGTGTTAGTAAAAGGGCACCATGCCTCACAGAAAGCCTGCATAATATTCGTATTACGATCATATGTGAAGACTGAAGCATATACGGCGTCATAAACTCTTGCACCCTCCAATGACAAGCGACACCTACTCAAGACGTCTTCTGCCTATTCCCAGTAGCCGGGAACGTAATGAAAATCATCGCCCCAGTGAGTTTCCTTGTTAATAATTCGACGCCCTAGGCATGGTAAAGTACTCACGACATTCCAAGCATGATGAGTAATGGTGCAAAGCATCCATGTTTTTGAAGGACGGCTATTGTATTCAAGCGTCCGGACTGCTAAATAAGGAGGGTCCCTCAAAGGTACCCGTGAAGTTGCAGCATATTGGCCGACTAGTGACCTATCAACGGGTAACCTTGTCCCATCCTTGCTTCCCTTATGGTCCAAAATAACAAGGCATTGCGACTTAGAAGAAGAATTTCTTGAGTCTTTGAAGTAAACCATGTTTAGACTGCAAAAAGAGAGAAAAGTGTTTATTAGCACTTAACGTAGAAATGTGATATTCATGGACTTGAATTTATAATATATTGTATCATGTCTCTAGACTAATCCTACCAAGCATGGAAAAGGCAAAGAAATCTTTGGCTTAGACGGTGTAATGGTCTATGTCTTAGATAAAATGAAGTTAAATCTTCAAACAAGATGAATTCATTAGCTTAGACGGTGTAATGGTCTTCGCTTTAGACAAAAAGAAATCTTTGGCTTAAGACGGTGTAATGGTCAATGCCTTAGATAAAATGAAGTTAAATCTTCAAACAAGATGAGTCATTAGCTTAGACGGTGTAATGGTCTTGGCTTCAGACAAAATAAATCTTTGACCCAAACAGTGTAATAGTGTATGCCTTAGATAAAATAAAATAAAATTAAACAATATAAAGTCATTAGCTCAAACGGTATATTTATGCATGGATGATCTTGTTGAACAAGAATAAATCTTTCTTGTTTGACCTACAAAACAAAGAAGGACAACAAAATAAAAAAAGCATAAGAAAAGAGGAAGAAATTACCTTCACGACGATACTCCCAAATCGTCAAAAGAAGACTCATGGTGATATGCAAGTGCTGCAATGTTATAACCAATATAAGAAGAGTATGCTGCTATTTATAAGTTGTGAAAGGTGGCTACTCAAGGCTTATTACCGATGTGGGATGCACCGTATTTATGGTAACTGGCAGAATCCAAAAAGGAATAGGTATCCTAAATAATCGGCGTAGGAAGCTCGCGGGAGGTGATTGTTTTTTCATGTCCAATACATATTGAATGTATATTGGTTTACAGGCAAAGAATCAAAGAATTTTTAATATCCCATAACTTTTTTAGAGTTACGTGTCAGGCCAAGTGAATTGTCGAAGGTGGTCTTGGGAATTGCATTGATAAAACGTTACTACTACTTAATACATGCAGTAGTATCTAACTTGTTTTTTTTTGGAAATATCAAAGTTATATTTTGATTCTTCTCCAGTTGTGTCATAGGACATCTTTTTTTTTTTTTTTACGTGGAGATCAACTGAATATTTGCAACGAATAAATAAAATAAATTGAAGATATTTGTTACATAAATACTTCAAGCCTAGTCTTTAAAAGTTTAAAGACCTTAACGAGTCTTGAAGTAGGGGACATTTGTAGGCATTTAAATTTTATCGAATTTAAATCGATAAAATAGTATGAACTATATTTTAAATTCAAGATATTTTAGCCCAAATAAATATATGGGCTAACATAATTGAATGAATTATATAATTCCAATATATATGGGTTAAATAAATAAGTCTTGATCCATTGGACTAAAATGATGAGCCCACTTCATAAGCCCAAGGTCCAAATGGCTATTAGCCCATCTTAAAAGCCCAGGCTCATGCCACGTGTCACGTGATGTGGCAATCCAAGTCAAAAGAACGAGCCAACAAAATCATGCCACATGTCAAGTGACGTGGCAATCCAAGACAAGTAAATGAGCCAATGAAATCATGACACGTGTTAAGTGATGTGGCAATTCAAGACAAATAAATGAGCCAATTAAATCATGCCAAGTGTCTGGATGATATTGGCCAGTTCAAACGGACCAATCAAATCGAAGAACCACACCACCCTTTACAACTATAAATAGAGGTCTTCATAAAGCTAGAAGACACGAGAAGTTATAAATAAGAAGTAAGCAAAGAGCTCGTGGATCAAACACCGCAGGATTTCTCTACAAGCTACAAGTTCAAGCACTCAAGCTAAAAGTTCACGTTCAAGTCCAAGATCAAGAACGAAGCCAAATCAAATACCAAGGCATTCAAGATGAAATTACTTGTTCGTGATCAAGCACAAATTCAAGTTCAAATAGAAGATTGAAGATCAAGCTTTACAAGCCCTTGAATCAAATCAAAATCAAGTTCATCAAGATACTTTACGTTCTTGAAGAATCGGAGGAATACCATAGAGATTGTAACACTTTCATTTATTGAAATCAAATAGTACATTTGTCACGCAACTGTCCAGTCTTGATTATTTAATTTTTTCGACGCGAAAATTTGTTGTTACAGTCATATCAAAACGACTAATATTTGAGACCGGAGAGAGTATTATTCTCGTATTTGACATAAAAAAGATTTACTCTACTTCCTCCGGTCCAAAATAAGTGATTTTTTATAGATATTTTTATATATATGCAGAAATTCACTTTTTATCAATAATTAGCAATGGAATTGACTATATTAACTTTTACTATCTCATATAAGTAATTCTAACACATATTCCGATACTATTTACTTAAAGGATAATGTAGGAAAAAATAATTCATTCATTCTTGAAATCTGCAAAAATCACTTATTTTGGACAAAAAAAAAGCTAAAAAATCACTTATTTTGGACCGAAGGAAGTATAAATTAGCATTAAATATTTTTTACCAATAAAAGATTCCTCTGCTTGAAGTGTAAACTTTTCTTTGTTCACTTTTTGAAGTTTAGCTTTGACTTGATTGTGGAAAATATGTTGCCAAACATTAATGAGATCTTTCATCCTTATTGGGTTTTGCCAAATAAAAAAAAAAACTGCTCCTTCATCCAAAGCTTTCTTGGCCATCTCCATGTTTGATCTATAAGACATCACTGCAACAACTATTCAAAAATAAAATAAAATTGAGATACATAATTGATTAATAAATTTCCTATGATTGATGATTCTCAAATTAAACGGTAGATTTGATTTTGTAGTCGTTTACAATTTTTATTTTAGTTATATCCTCCTTCTTATAGGATGACTTTTATCTATTCAAATTATAAGTATAATTTCTTAAAATGAAACTTACAAATAATTGGGATGTCTCTTTCAAGCAAAATGTGATTGAGAAATGTGAATCCATCCATTTGTGACATGTTCACTTCAGCAATGACAAGGTCATATTGGCTCTTCCTTTCGCGAATCAGTGACAAGGCAATAGTTGCTAATTCAATCGTCGTAATTGTACAATAACAAGTACGCCTCAATCTCACGATCAACTGTTGTCTTCGCTACAAGAAAAGTTTTAATTTGTCCATGAACTTAAGGTATTCGCGTTACATGTTAGTTATTGTCTAACGAAGATGTTACAGTTATAGAAAGGATTTATCTACATGTACACGCGATGAATATACCAAATAAATAATTCCAAGAGACGAGTGAATAATCTTTTTACATAAATTCTTATCACTTAAAAATAAATAAGTTATCAAATAGAAATCTAAGAAAGCCGCAACTAATTAAACAAAAACCTTTAGAAATTTACAACAACAAAAAATAAGAACGAAATAATGACAAAAAAGAAAAAGAAAAATACCTTTATAAGATTGTTCTTCAAGTATAAATGCAGTGTGCATTAGTGAAGTAATGTCATGATCAACCACCAAAATTCGAAGCCCTTTAGTATAACTTGGAATGTCAATAATATTTCCCAGACTTTTAATAACACCCATTACTACAAAAATAAAATAAAATAAATCATTTACTAGAAAGGCGTATTCATGATTTAAACTTGTGGGGTTCAATTTTTGAGGTTCTTAACATTGAACCTATTATATTTTAAACTATGGGTTCAAATTTACTATTCATTGTAACATTGATAGATTTTATACGTCATATTGAGTTTATATGAACCAGGTATTACAGCGCTCCATCCGCAACTATCTAGAAGAGATATAAAATATAGTGCAAAATAAAAAACAATTTGGAAGAATAAGTAAAGTCTTAAAACGTTATATAGCTCCAAATTAACCCAAACTTACATACAAGTTGAATCCCGGTATATATATAATTAATTTCCTAATATAAATATATGGTCTAAGCAAAAGCTACTTGATTAATTCACCATTTTGCACTACTCTAGCGCTGCACCTGCCTCTAACAAAATTAGACAACTTATCGTTCACCAATCTCGTCGATATATTGTTTATTTGGAGAAAAAAAATAAGAAGGAATAAAAGTGTTGTGTTTTGTCTCTAATGATGTTAATAAGTCGAGAAATGTTATACCTAAGAGTTTAAGTTGTATATACAAATATTCATTTAAGAAATACTTATACAGTCAGATCACTTGAAAAGATAATTAAGTTTTGGAAGTTTTGGACTTTACCATGGAGGAGTAGTTCTCAATTGGAGAGTAGGTGAAATATTAATTTGCTTTTTCTTGTTCTCAAACCAACTTTAACTTTATCTTAAATGCTGATATTTTCATAACCAAAAAGAAGAAGACAGATAACTCTAACACTCTTGCATGGAAAGTTGCTCAACATCCAAAACATTGTGATCAAAATAGGGTAAAGCTTGAACATAAATTCTATCGTTACTTAATTTCTTACTCTCTCCTCTGATGCCACTGAAATGATACGCTTCTTTACTTATTTCATCCTAAGGATGTCCTCGACAAAATAATAACTTCAAGTATGTTTATATGCTTCATTTTATATGTCACACTTGCCTATTTAATTTGTTTAGAATTTTTTCCAAGCTCTTTTTTAACTTTAAACATTCTATTTTATCTTTATTTCCATGTTCTTATAGTCACAAAAATATTATAACATGTTTGAGTCTTAAGTATCAAAAGTTTCTATTTTTTTCTTAAGTTCATCAATACTCAGTGTTGAAATTAGCAAAACCAAATTATCCCACGTCGGTAGAGACTTAAGTTGGGGGAATTTTCCCCATATAAAAGAAGCCTAATGTTTAGGATTTAAACACACCTCTCATTTGCCTTCTTATCTTCTTAAGACATTTGTATCTTCTCTCTTTTGTATTATTTCACTTGTATTTTGGATTGGAATAAAATATTGGTTGTGTCCGAGGAGTAGGCAAAATTAGCTGAACCTCGTAAATTCTGGTGTTCCTTTTATTGTTGTTTTATTGTCTTATTTATTATTTGGTGGCTGCCATAATTTTTGGTATAGTAGTTGTGACTCATTCACACTATATACATTTGGCTTCCGCAATAATTGGTATCAGAGCCAAGGTATTATCTTGGTATGCTCTGTGGTTGCAGCGTAGTCTGATCTTCCACATCAGAAAAGATTTATCTTGGTAACTGAGTCAAGGTTCTTTCTCGGTATGCTCTGTGGTTGCAGCTTAGTCTGATCTTCCACATCAGAAAGGAAATAATTTTGATTTGTGTCGTCGGCTATTAAATAATATTTATGTCAAAGATGGGAGACAATAAACAAGAAGAATCTACATCAAGTGTCAGCAATACATCATCATTGGCATCTTCGCTTATGACAAGAATTGTGTCAAATGCGAAATTTGCGGTAGAAATTTTTTATGGGTCCGGACATTTTGGGATGTGGCAAGGCGAGGTTCTAGATGTCCTTTTTCAACAGGACTAGATCTGGCCATTGAAGAAAAGAGACCAGATGCAATTGGAGAAGATGATTGGAGAATTATCAACCGTGTTGCTTGCGGTACAATCCGATCCTACCTTGCTAGAGAGCAGAAATATCCATACATAAAGGAAACTTCTGCAAGTAAATTATGGAAAGCACTGGAGGATAAATTTTTGAAGAAAAACAGTCAAAATAAATTGTACATGAAGAAGAGACTGTTTCACTTCACTTATGTTCCTGGTACCACAATGAATGAATATATCACCAGTTTCACTAAGTTGGTCACGGATTTGCAAAATATGGATACAACTTATGATGATGGTTACTTGGCCTTGATGTTGTTGGCGTCACTTCCTGACGAGTACGAGCACCTTGAAACTACTCTACTCCATGGAAATGACGAAGTTTCTCTCCGAGAAGTTTGTTCGGCTTTGTACAGCTATGAACAAAGAAAGCGAGAAAAACAGAAGGGCGGAGAAGGAGAAGCACTGTTCCTGAGGGGTCGTTCTCAAAATCAAACGAGGACAAGGAAAGGAAGATCTAAGTCAAAATCTAAACCCAACAAAGATGAATGTGCCTTTTGTCGAGAAAAGGGGCACTGGAAGAAAGATTGTCCGAAGTTGAATAATAAGGTCAAACATAACAATGGAAAGTCCATTATGGATTCAAATGTAGCTGATTGTGATGATTCAGATTTCTCATTAGTTACAACGGAGCCTTCAACGTCATCAGACATATGGTTGATGGACTCGGCTTGTAGCTATCATATGTGTCCCAACAGGGATTGGTTTGTGGACTTTCAAGAAGGAGAATATGGAGTCGTCCAAACAACGGATAATAGCCCTCTTACCTCATATGGAATTGGTTCAATACGATTAAGGAACCATGATGGAATGATCAGAACATTAATAGATGTTCGATATATACCGGGTTTGAAGAAAAATCTCATCTCTGTGGGAGCCCTGGAATCAAAAGGGTTCAAAATTATTGCAGAAAATGGAGTGATGAGAGTATGCTCCGGTGCACTAGTGGTAATGAAGGCCAATCGGAAGAACAATAACATGTACCGTTATCTCGATAGTACAGTTATTGGGACATCGACAGTGACGTCCAGTGACAACAAAGAGGCAGAAGCAACCAGGCTATGGCACATGCGCTTGGGACATGCTGGAGGAAAATCCTTGAAAACTCTATCAGATCAAGGATTGTTGAAAGGGGTAAAAACTTGCAATTTGGAGTTTTGCGAGCATTGTGTCAAAGGGAAACACACAAGGGTAAATTTGGTACAGCAATCCATAATACTAAAGGCATTTTGGATTATGTACACTCTGATGATTGGGGTCCTTCCAAAATACCTTCATTGGGTGGGAAGCACTATTTTATAACCTTAGTTGATGATTTTTCCCGGAGAGTATGGGTGTATACAATGAAGAGCAAAGATGAAGTGCTGGGAATTTTTCTCAAATGAAAGACGATGGTGGAGAATCAAACAGGCAAGAGGATCAAGTGTATTCGCACAGACAATGGAGGTGAATACCAAAATGATCATTTCAATAAGGTCTGTGAAAATGATGGCATTGTCCGACACTTCACTATCAGACATACACCACAATAGAATAGAGTGGCAGAACGCATGAACCGGACCTTGCTGGAAAAGGTACGGTGTATGTTGTCCAATGCTGGCTTGGGCAAAGAATTTTGGGCTGAGGCAATTACATATGCATGACACCTCATTAATCGCTTACCATCTGCTGCTATTGATGGCAAGACACCATTTGAAAAATGGTATGGAAAGCCTGATGTAGATTACGACTCTTTGCATGTGTTTGGCTCAACTGCATATTATCATGTGACAGAGTCAAAATTGGATCCAAGGGCAAAGAAGGCTATTTTTATGGGGATTACTTCTAGAGTCAAAGGATACCGCTTATGGTGTCCTATGACAAAGAAAGTGATATTCAGCAGGGATGTTACCTTCGATGAATTTGCTATGGTAAACAAGGTAACAAATGTAGATACCAAACAAGATGATGGTGCTTCTAAGCAGGTGGAGTTTGAGGGAAAATTTATTTTTCCTACACAAGAAGCGGAGGAGGAAACAAATAAAGATTATCCTCTGGGAGGAGAGCCAGTAGAGGAGATTCCAACTCAGGAACCTCAACAACAACTTGAATCAATAGCAACCAGTAGGCCAAAAAGGATAATAACGAAACCTGTTCGTCTCATAGAGACAGTTGCTTGTGCAACCGCAATTGCAGCTGATCATGTTCCTACCACTTATAAAGACGCAGTCCAAAGTTCAGAAGAATATAAGTGGAGAATTGCCATGAATGATGAAATACAGTCCCTTCATTAGAATCATACATGGAGATTGGCCAATCTCCCGAAGGGAAAGAAAGCAATTGGGTGCAAATGGGTATTTGCAAAGAAGGAAGGATTTCCTAACCAAGTAGATGTTCGCTACAAAGCAAGGTTGGTGGCCAAAAGATATGCTCAAAAGGATGGAATTGATTACAATGAAGTGTTTTCTCCAGTTGTAAAACATTCCTCCATTAGAATTATGTTGGCTTTGGTAGCACAGTTGGATTTGTAACTAGTTTAGATGGATGTAAAAACTGCGTTTTTACATGGAATCTTGGAGGAGGAAATCTACATGACTCAGCCAGAAGGATTCAAAGTTGTTGGAAAGGAAAATATGGTGTGCAAACTTGAAAAATCATTGTACCCATTGAAACAATCTTCTAGACAATGGTACAAGCGATTTGACAAGTTTATGCTGCAGTAAGGGTACAAGAGAAGCAAATACGATCATTGTGTATATTTGCGCAAGCTTAAAGATGGTTCCTTTATATATCTTCTCTTATATGTTGATGATATGTTGATAGCTTCCAAGAATTCGGAAGAAATTGATAAGTTGAAGATTCAACTGAAGAAGGAGTTCGAGATGAAGGATCTGGGTGAGGCGAAGAAAATTCTTGGCATGGAGATAATAAGAGATAGACGTTCAAAGAAACTTTGTTTATCTCAGAAAGAATATTTGAAGAGAGTACTACAACATTTTGGCATAGATGACAAAACTAAGCCGGTTAGTACTCCACTTGCTCCCATTTTAAGCTAAGTACTACTATGTCGCCATTGGATGAAGCTGAACAAGAGTATATGTCAAAGGTACTATACGCAAATGCTGTTGGTAGCTTGATTTATGCAATGGTCTGTACGAGACCTGATATTTCACAAGTTGTTGGAGTTATAAGCAGATATATGCACAATCCAGGAAAGGAGCATTGGCAATCTGTGAAGTGGATTCTGCGGTATATTCATAATATTGTAGATGTCGGGTTAATTTTTGAGCAGGAAGACAATCAGTCTGTAGTTGGATATTGTGACTCGGATTTTGCGGGTGATCTCGACAAACAAAGATCAACTATTGGTTATGTGTTTACTTTTGTAAAGGCACCAGTCAGTTGGAAGTCTACTTTGTAGTCAACATTTACTTTGTCTACAACAGAGGCAGAGTACATGGCTATTACATAGGCTGTGAAGGAGGCAATTTGGCTTGAAGGATTGCTAAAGGAGCTTGGTGTTGAACAAAAAGGTATCACAATTTTTTGTGATAGTCAAAGTGCTATTCAATTAGCGAAGAACCAAGTTTATCATGCAAGGACGAAGCACATTGATGTTCGGTATCATTTTGTACGAGAAATCATAGAAAAAGGTGGAGTCACGGTGAAGAAAATTCATACTATAGAGAATCCTGCTGATATGCTGACAAAAGTGGTGACTGCGGTCAAATTTTAACATCGTTTGGATTTGATCAACACTGTTGAACATTGAAGATTAAAGATAGAGACACAACCAAAATTCATTATTGAGAGAGAATTGAAGATGTGGAATTTCGCCAAGGTGGAGATTTGTTGAAATTGGCAAAACCAAATTATCCCACATCGGTAGAGACTTAAGTTGGGGGGGATTTCCCCTATAAAAGAAGGCCTAATGTTTAGGATTTAAACACACCTCTCATTTGCCTTCTTATCTTCTTAAGGCATTTGTATCTTCTCTATTTAATATTATTTCACTTGTATTTTGCAGTGGAATAAAATATTGGTTGTGTCCAAGGAGTAGGCAAAATTAGCCGAACCTCGTAAATTCCGGTGTTCCTTTTATTGTTGTTTTATTGTCTTATTTATTATTTGGTAGCTGCCATAATTTTTGGTATAGTAGTTGTGACTCATTCACACTATATACATTTGGCTTCTGCAACACTCAGTTGAACATTATCGTATAAAATGAAACGTGGAAAGAAACAATTACTTAGAAAATTCGTATGATTGTGTTTATATGAAGGTCATTCTTGATGTGGTTAAGCAGCAATTATTTTTATAAAATTTATAAAAAGGGCCAAATATTAAATACCGTAAAAAATCTTGAAAAATTTCATGTTGGGCCGTGCTCGTCACGAGCTTTATCCTTTTGAAGAATTAACTTAAACAGACGTCTACCCAAGCGCTTAAACTTAAAATAATAGAGCGAAGTATAATATATACATAATTCATGTATAATATGTAGTGGCGAAGTCAGGAAATTCAATGAGAATGTTCAAAATCTTTGTCAGTGGGCTATGCAAGGGTGTTCAAAGTGTATTTTTAATCAATAACAAATAATATTTTACCTTATACAATAGTATAATTTTTCGGCGAAGGGTGTTCAGTTGACCACCCTGGGCCAATATAGCTTCGCCCCTGATAATATGTATATAATTATTGTAGAATTAATATGTACTGGCTAGAAATTAAAGTAAACAGCAAATTTGGTCGGCTATTATTGTAAAAAAACCTTCTTTTTTTGGGTTTCCCTATTTGGGCTCGACTAAGCTTTATCCATCTAGTGGTAGAAATAGGGTAAGCGGGCAGCATTTTGTTCTATAATTTATTCGGCCGTTTCTTCAAGTTCCAAACAATAACTAAAAGCTTCACTCCAAAGCGAAAATCAAAATCTATCTTTAGTCATTATTAGGGAGCGTAAGGTTTCGGATTTAGTCGTGTCGCAATACAAGTATCACATATGGGTGGAAAATCAAAACCAAAACCAAATCAAAATCATCGTCGCTCACCCTCAGGCAAGCACTAATCATTTTCTCTATATTTTTTTTTAACCTATATTTTGCAATTTCTACGTAGAATTAAAAAAAAAAACACTCAAATATGGAGAGACCTCTGGTATACTACTTGCATTTATGCCAATATGGTAATTAGAAGAAATAATCATGGTATAAAACACAGATTCATCTATTGGCAAATGGCAATACTAGGATAAAGCTCCTAAAAGACAATGTTGCCATTGCTCTTAAGTTTTCTCCCGATCAAACCTCTTCTAGGATACCCGACTCCAAGGATATAACTTTAAACAAAAATTCATAGAGTTTTAACCCAAACACAAAATTAGTTCTATACATCCAATTTCAATGCAATGAACAAAATACAAAATATACAAATTTTGCATTGCTAATCCATTTATTACAATCCCTGCTTAATTTGTGTGAACTAAAGGACCAATTAATTTACTAGGTTAATAACCTCTTGTTTTCTTTTATTTGCTTTGTATCAACAGGAATATAGATGGAATCAATAAAAAATTGAGTGAACTTGAAATTACTAGCACAAAAGAAATCGACATATCAAACAACAAACCCGTGTAATTCCACACGTGAGGTCTGAGGACGGCGAGACGTGGAAGGATGGTTTTAGAGTTCAATTTACAGATAACATAATATTCCAACTTTGCTCGTTATCATGCCTGTCCCTCAGCCAGCCACCTATTGTTTCAACTGGATATTTCTCCTCCTCCCTCATCTGGGCAGCCCTCTTATAATTTTCCAAGAGCAGAACTAAAAGAAAGAATTCCTTTACAACTCGCGCCTCATCATTATTCATACACGAAAGTAGTGTACGATGTCTGCTCAAATAAATGCAATGGCCTTGTTTGTCTTTATGATTTTTATAGACATAAGTCTCAAATTTACTTATACAACATTACCACAGGGGAGATTAAAGCTTAGCCATCCTCTCTGGTAAAAGTGTTTGAATACTCGAAGGTTCCTATGTTGTTTTTCGGATTTGATACGATCACAGAAAAATACAAATTGCTTTATGTTTATGATGAATTCGAAAAAAAGATGAACATTTTTACTCTAGGAACCAACTCTTGGAGAGTCATCCCTTTTCAGTGTTCACCCATTTTTTTCAATTTGTTTGGGGCTATAAATTAATTAATTATAGAGAATTTTACGTTGTAGAGCAATTAGTAAGCAAATAATTATATAAACAATATTATTATTGTTTTATTACATTTAAAGCAAATTCATTTATATATGTAGCATATCTTAATTACCATCAGATTATTTTTAAAACTGACCCATGATTTAAGGGATGATGTGTTAGTGATTAAAAATCTCCCATATTTAACCAAGTTTCTAAAATTATAGTGATTATTCTCCACTCTAATCTCTCCATCATCACGAACCCAAAATCTCACCCTTTTCGTTCTTTCTCTTATCATGTAAGACAAAATCTCACCCAAAAAACTATTTCTTCCTTTCTTTTAATATACTGCAAATTTCATGCGAATAACAATGTGAAACTCATTGGATAAGAAATAGAAGAAGAAATTAATTCACTGAATATAAGGTGTATATACATTCAATAAATATATAGTTTGACTTATTAAATTTTATATATTTTGAATATACACTGTTTATGTTAATGCATTAAACAAATATATGCTAAAAGAATTATACACTATGTATATCCAAATAATCTAAATACTATATACAGATAATATTTTATTGTATACTTCATAATCTATTTGTTCTAAGAATTGTATAATATGTGTATACAATTAAAAATACGTTGTATAAATACCAAACAATATATCCAATAGTGATACCATTAAGATATACTATGAATATATGCTAGTAACATATTTATATATATTATTCATCATGTATTTAATAATTATACAATACAATAAATTATTATATAATAAGTATAAAAATTAGAGGTAAAATCAATAACATAAAGGAGAAGTGAAGTAAAGAATTATTTGAAGACAAAAGTTGAATTGAAGAAGACGCAAAAGGAGAGAATTTAGGGTAAGAAAAAATTATTACTATGTAACTTTCTAAAAAAGAGAAGAGAAAGTGAGGGTTTTAGAGATATATTAGCATTGACGCATTAAATGGGGAGAGAAAAGAGTTGGAAAGAATTCAAAAGATATGTGTATTATTGCTAGAAATGTAGTTAATTAGCTGCCATATTTGTTAATTACAAATTGCTACTAGAATCCCGCAAATTTTTTTTAAATGTTGGCTAATTATGTTTTTTCCTCAAGAAAGATTGGTGATATTATGGGCGTGCATTCAAATCGATTTATCGATAAATCGAATCGATTATTTGTTATTGGTTTATCGATATCGGTTTATCGATTTATCGATTTCAATTTTAAAATTTTCCTTATTGATTTATCGATTTCGACTTCGATTTATCCTCTTCGGTTTATCGGTTTTTCGATAAACCGATAAAATATACTAAAAAGAAAAAAAAAATTATTTTTAAAATTTTTTTTGGCCCTTATTCTATAACACCATTTCCTTTACCCTAAGTCCTAACCCTATTATTTCCTCTACCACATTTACGGAATGATCATCTTTAAAGCTCAAGGGAATGAAGTTCAAATTAATGGAATATAAAATTAGTCGTGATAATGTATTTTTTATACCGTTGGAGTGTTGGTGGCGTACATTTGTTCCCTTAATTTAGTTTCGTTGCATATGCTTGTTGACACATTTTTTCAAGTTATAAAGGATGTTCGTCTTATTTTAGCTTATTTTTGTCCATATTAGTTAAGCGTGTTTATAACGTTATACTTTCCATGGAATCCCGCAAATTTTCTTATTGGTGTAATCGATAACCGAATCGATAAGCCCCAAAAATCGATAAATCGAAGTCGAAAATATCGAAAACTTATTGAAACGATAACGATAAGCATATGTACAAATCGATAATCGATAAGTAATTATCGATAAGGGTCAAAATTGGATCGATAAATCGAATGCACGTCCCTAGGTGCTATTGTCCTCTTGACTTGTTCGACTTCAGTGAGGAGAAGTTTGGGATTCTTTCAACCCTAGAAGATTTCGATCCATGGCCGCCACTTCCAAAAGTTTTCAAAAAGCAACTACAATGTGGGATAAGTTGCATAGGTATTGGACCTTGGGAGACAGATATGAAAAGGGCTACAATGTAATAATCAGTGATGAGATTAACAACGTTCTAATGAAATATAACTCTGATAATTCCAATTTGGAGAAGGTTGCTAGCTTGGTCGAAGTAGAAGGGAGCAATATTCCAAAGATTGTTTTAGCAACAACGAGCTTTATTAGTGCTCCAACTACTTTGGTCTTCCCTAATCATTTTAGCGTAAACTTTGCTAGCAATTTTGTTGAGAACATTATTGTACGAGGTCGAATCGGACACGATTATGTGAGTCGAGCACACCTCCCTATACGGCCACTGAAGTTAAATATACCTTCCTCCACGCCCATATGACGAGAAGGAATACGCCCCTGACTATAAAGGCGCATTGGTAAACTCGCCCGTACAGGCGTCCCGACCCCTCCGCCTATTTCCGTTTTTGTAATAACAATAGTCCTGGAATAAAGTAATATTCCGGCGAGCAGGCCTTCCTTCTATATAAGGAAATGCCTCCCTCATTTGTAGGACAAGTGTTATTTTTATCAATAATACAACTTCTGACATCATTCTCTCTCATCTCTCTATTGTTGGCTAGTTTTGATATTCCAATAAGTTTTAATACGATCTCACTAGAGTAAACTACATATGAATTATAGATCTATCCTTGAGTTTATTACCATTGATCCCGATTTACCCTTTTATAATCTTTGATTGTCTCTAACTCAAAAAGCAACCGATAGCTTTTGGATCAAACAATTTGGCGCCGTCTGTGGGGATTTCGAGAATCAAACCCGTAGTATATATCCAAAGGATCAGATCACCAGATAAAACCCAAAAAAATGGCCGAAAACAACACGCGGTCCAAAGCTATAACGGAAGGCACCACTAACCTCCTGAGTTCCCTAAATGAGGTCGGTGGTAGTGCTGCCGTTAACGTCACCCCTGATATCACACCTGAGGCGGAAGCCTCACCTTCCCCCTACGGGAATCTTGCAACCTTGCAGGAAAAAGATACCTCCACATCCGCTGCAAAAGAAGCACCCCAGTGGTCAGGAAATTACTGGAAGAATGGATGACAAGTGCCCTGAGCGGCCTAGTGGAAAAACCACCACGGAGTCATGAAAAAGCAACACCAACAACAAGCAACACCGCCATAACAGACGAGCAAGAGGAAACACGAACCAACAACCAACCTGTCGAAACACAAATGCATGACGATACGTTGACATCCATCCTGAAAAAAATGGAAGAAATGGAGAGCGAAAATCAGGCCCTCCACGACCAAATGAAGGAACATCAGGATAGAGTTGACAAGATCCCCTGAGCGCCTAAACTGCTGCCCAAACATGACGTAGTAAGGTTCGTAGAGCAACCCTACTCCGAGGAAGCCGCCCCTATACCATCCCGAAGACTTTCAAGATGCCTCCTTATTTGAGGGTATATGATGGAACCACCGACCTTGAAGATCATCTCATCCATTATGTCACCACCGTGAAAGGTAACGACATGTCTAAGGAATAGGTACCATCAGTGCTACTGAAGAAGTTCGACGAGACGTTGACCGGAGGAGCCCTGACATGGTACTCCTAATTCCCCGCCAAAGTAATCTCAGCCTTCGAATAAATGGTAGACAAGTTCGTCACTACACATGTCGGCGCTAAGAAAGCAGAAGCGAGGGTAAACGACATCTTTGCCGTCAGACAAACCACGGGCGAAGGCCTCAGGGACTTCCTCGCCAGATTCAACAGGGTAAGGATGAGCCTACCAAACGTATCGGAGGGCATGGCGGTAGCCGCTTTCCAGAACGGACTCAGCAGGGACGGCTCCAGAGTAACCAAAAAACTACTAAGCCGGCTCATGAAATATCCCCCCACAACTTGGGATGAGATCCATAATGCCTACTGCGTCGAGGTACGGGCAGACAAAGAGGATCTCAATGGACCAAGCCGATGACTGACAGCTATACATTTAGATACAAGGAGAGATCGACGACACGAGGGACGCCGAGAACTCCCCCTCGCCCTAATAAAGAACGACATCAGCCTTAATCATGAAGACACACTGCAATGCCACCTCGCCCTACTCAGAAATGAACGAGGTACGCCCCATTTACTTTCATCACATAACTTTTGTGTTTCTCCTTCAGAGATTGTGTACGCACTAGAAAAGCTCGGAACCAAGGTGCAATGACCCCAGAAAATGAAATCGGACCCTGCCACAAGAAAATCGAACGTTCTGTGTGAATTCCACCAAGAACAAAGGCACAGGACCGAAGACTGCATAGGTCTGCGACAAGAAGTCGTCAGGATGTTAAACCAAGGATACCTAATGGAGCTGCTCAGCGACAAGGGGAAGGCCAATTTCGCGCGCGGGTGAGAGCATTCCCGTGGACCACCGAAGCCACCCTCCCCGACGTGCACAGTAAACATGATCGTCGGAGACGGGAATGACATCACTATCAACCATGTCAAATTCGCCAACACACACATACTAAAGAGGACCATCTCCTACGAACGGTACGATGACCTCGAAAGAAGTATCACCTTCGATAAGTCGGACACCGACGGTTTGTGCATTCCCCATTATGATGCTTTAGTTATTACTTTATGTGTTATTGATACGGACGTCAGGAGAGTCATGATCGATTACGGAAGCAGCGCCTGCATCATCCATTCGAGAGTCCTCTCGCAGATGGGACTCGAGGACAGGATAACCCCCACTGTATAACTCAAACTAGTTTTAACAATGCAGTGGAACACATGTCAGGAAAAGTGACTCTACCCGTCCTCACGGGGGGAGTTACCTTGGAAACTACCTTCCACGTGATGAACCAAGAGACGGCATACAATGTCATTATCGGGCGCCCGTGGATACATGCCATGCGAGCGGTTACCTCGAGCTTATACCAAGTGGTTAAGTTCCCTACTCCATGAGGAATATTCAGCATCAAGGGAGAACCGCGCACAACGCAAGAATGCTATAAGATAACACAAGACTGCGCCCACACCTGACAACTAAGCGGGGTGAGTGCAGAGGCATAACAATCAGTCGTGTCGGGGACCAAAGCGGACCCGACGACCGAAGCCATCAGAGACCCAGAAATTGTGAAAGCCTATAAGGCCACAGTCAAAGATCTTTAAACGGTTCAGCTTGATTGTAAAAACCCCGAAAGGAAGGCATACATCGGCCACGGGCTCACCGACCCGAGTAAGTATCGTGAATTTCTAACTAACCATGCAGACACATTTGCTTTTTCCCATGCATACATGCCAGGATCTCGCCAGACATACCCATAGGCTCAACGTCGACCCGCTACACCTGCCGGTAAGACAAATCAGGAGAAAGTTCAACGCCACAATAAATGAGGCAGTCCGCGAGGAAGTAGATAAACTGCTCGCCAACGGCTCTATCAGGGAGTCAAAATATCCACAATGGGTCGCCAATATGGTAATGGTAAAAAAGAAGAACGGAAAATGGAGGATGTGCGTGGACTTCACTGACCTGAACAAGGCTTGTCGTAAGGATTCCTTCCTCCTCCCTCACATCGATCAATTGATCGACGCCACCGCCGGGCATGAACTACTAAGCTTCTTGGACGCGTATTCTGATTATAACCAAATCCTAATGGCTCAGGAAGATCAATAGAAAACCACGCACTAGGGTACCTACTGTTACAGGGTATTGCCCTTCGGGCTCAAGAACGCAGGGGCCACATACCAAATACTGGTCACTAAGATGTTCAAGGAGAAACTTGGGAAAACCATGGAAGTTTACATCGACGACACGCTAATGAAGTCCCCCAGAAAGAAAGACCACATCGACCACCTGCGAGAGGCCTTCGAAATACTGAAAAAGTATGGGATTAAGCTGAATCCCGAGAAATGCGCCTTCGGTGTGGCGTCATGAAAGTGTCTGGGTTTCTCGTATCCCAAAGAGGGATCGAAGTCAATCATGATCAAATCAAGGCAATCGCCTCAATACCCAAAACACTTAACATCAAGAAACAGGTCCAGAAATTGACAGGTCAGATAGCCGCCCTCTCCTACTTCATCTCCCGATCCTCAGACGGATGCCACAAACAGTGTACTGAGAAAAGACAACGGATTCCACCAGAATGACAAATGCGTCAAAGCCCTCTAAGGGCTAAAAGCGTACCTATCATCGCCACTGCTGCTGTCAAAAGCGAAACCAGGTGAGCCTCTACTGACGTACCTAGCCGTATCGGAAGTTGCGGTCAGCGCGGTACTGGTTCGTGAAGAAAAAGGTACGCAATTACCTATCTATTACATTAGAAAAATCCTAGTGCATGCCGAAACTCGATATCCACACCTCGAGAAATTGGCTTTGGTACTGGTCATGGATTCTAGAAAGTTGAGACCCTACTTCCACTGCCATCCCATCAGAATAGTGACCACTGTCCCTCAGCCAGCCACCTATTGTTTCAACTGGATATTTCTCCTCCTCCCTCATCTGGGCAGCCATCTTCTAATTTTCCAAGAGCAGAACTAAAAGAAAGAATTCCTTTACAACTCGCGCCTCATCATTATTCATACACGAAAGTAGTGTACGATGTCTGCTCAAATAAATGCAATGGCCTTGTTTGTCTTTATGATTTTTATAGACATAAGTCTCAAATTTACTTATACAACATTACCACAGGGGAGATTAAAGCTTAGCCATCCTCTCTGGTAAAAGTGTTTGAATACTCGAAGGTTCCTATGTTGTTTTTCGGATTTGATACGATCACAGAAAAATACAAATTGCTTTATGTTTATGATGAATTCGAAAAAAAGA
The DNA here is from genome assembly GCA_032618575.1 of Nicotiana noctiflora. Classification (NCBI taxonomy): domain Eukaryota; kingdom Viridiplantae; phylum Streptophyta; class Magnoliopsida; order Solanales; family Solanaceae; genus Nicotiana; species Nicotiana noctiflora. The sequence continues at coordinate 64,315 of JASVEL010003949.1, forward strand.
TGAACATTTTTACTCTAGGAACCAACTCTTGGAGAGTCATCCCTTTTCAGTGTTCACCCATTTTTTTCCTCAATGGGCTACTTTATTGGAAGAAACATTGGTGCTATTACGTGCGTGCATTCGAATCGATTTATCGATAAATCGAATCGATTATTTGTTATTGGTTTATCGATTTATCGATTTCAATTTTAAAATTTTCCTTATTGATTTATCGATTTCGATTTCGATTTGTTCTCTTCGGCTTACCGATTTATCGATAAACCGATCAAATATATTAAAAAGAAAAAAAAATTAATTTTTTTAATTTTTTTTTAAAAAAAAATTTCCTCTTATTTTATAACATCATTTCCTTTACCCTAAGTCCTAACCCTATTATTTCCTCTACCACATTTACGGAATGATCAACTTTAAAGCTCAAGGGAATGAAGTTCAAATTAATGGAAAATAAAATTAGTCGTGATGATGTATTTTTTTTATACCGTTGGAGTGTTGGTGGCGTACATTTGATCCCTTAATTTAGTTTCGTTCCATATGCTTGTTGACACAATTTTTAAGTTATAAAGGATGTTCGTCTTATTTTAGCTTATTTTTGTCCATATTAGTTAAGCGTGTTTATAACGTTATACTTTTCGTGGAATCCCGCAAATTTTCTTATTGGTGTAATCGATAACCGAATCGATAAGCCCCAAAAAATCGATAAATCGAAATCAAAAAAATCGAAAACTTATTGAAACGATAACGATAAGCATATGTACAAATCGATAATCGATAAGTAATTATCGATAAGGATCAAAATCGGATCGATAAATCGAATGCACGTCCCTAGGTGATATGGTCCTCTTGACTTGTTCGACTTCAGTGAGGAGAAGCTTGGGATTCTTTCTAACCCTAGAAGATTTCGATCCATGGCCGCCACTTCCAAAAGTTTTCAAAAAGCAAACTACAATGTGGGAAAAGTTGCATAGGTATTGGACCTTGGGAGACAGATATGAAAAGGGCTACAATGTAATAATCAGTGATGAGATTAACAACGTTCTAATGAAATATAACTCTGATAATTCCAATTTGGAGAAGGTTGCTAGCTTGGTCGAAGTATAAGGGAGCAATATTCCAAAGATTGTTTTAGCAACAACGAGCTTTATTAGTGCTCCAACTACTTTGGTCTTCCCTAATCATTTTAGCTTAAAATTTGCTAGCAATTTTGTTGAGAACATTATTGTACGAGGTCGGATCGGACATGATTAATGTGAGTCGAGCACACCTCCCTCTACGGCCACTAAAGTCAAATATACCTTCCTCCACGCCCATATGACGAGAAGGAATACGCCCATGACTATAAAGGCGTATTGGTAAACTCGCCCGTACAGGCGTCCCGACCCCTACGCCTATTTCCGTATTTGTAATAACAATAGTTCTGGAATAAAGTAATATTCCGGCAAGGGGGTGTCTCACCTCCCTTTTACTACTTTTTAGATAAAGTATACTCCGCTATTTACGAATACACCCCAAGAAGGGATATAATAATAACAGGGAAGGAGTTTTTCCACTTTAAGGACAATCAGAACGGGATTTATTTAAATTTCAGAGTCACCACTTGGGAAGATAACGGTGTCCCAAGTCACCGGTTTAATCCCGAATCCGAGGAAATATGACTGTTTTAACAGTCCGCGAAACTAGAAATCCGGATAAGGAATTCTGTTAACCCGGAAGAAGTTGTTAGGCATTCCCGAATTATGTGGTTCTAGCACGGTCGCTCAACTTATGTATTTGTCTTATTTGATTTCTTTATATGCTTTTTACAAATGTTAATGTCCCGCTTTGTTATTTTTTAAAGACTTGCGACGTCACACAAACGCATTTCGAGTCACACCGCAACCAGTATGCCTGTGACTTTAATGCATTTTAGCTTCGTCAGGATTTGAGATTTGAGTCACATAAATGTGAACCCGTATTAAGAATGTATATTTTAATCGAGCCTATAATGTCTACGTCTTATTAGCTTTAGGAAAGACCGTGAAATTTGCTAAACGGTCCTTCCGAGTCTTAACACTTTATATTAAAATTCATATGGGGGCCCCGTGTATCTTTTCATTTTCAAGACGAGGCTCATCCCTTATTTTTTAAAAGTCCAAACGTAATCGTATACTATGTTTTTCTATTCTGTTTTTTCTCCCTAATTAGGATATTGTTTTTGTGTTATTTTTTAGGCTTATGATATCAAGGTCCAGACCATTTACTTACTGCTGGGCCTGGACTTTTGGACTACTTTAACAGTCCATCATGGAACGGACGGGCATTTGTAGCCCAGCGTATGCTATTGCCTCTAATTGAGAACTCAGATGTTACGTTAATCAAATCTGGGCCTGTATTCATGACTAGGCCCAGAGTAGGTGGACGAAATACAGAACAGGCTTGTAACTTCAAAACAGTATTTAAGCAAATGTTTCTCAAATGACAGAAGAAATCAATAAAAATTCATATTATTTCAGAAGGTATTAAATTACATCTCAATCACTACTAATTTCATATTCTAATAACTAATTGAACATTCTAAGAACATAAATTTTGTATCAGTGCTATTCTTCCGGATACTTAAGTAATTATTATGATACTAGTTGTAAACTTATTTTGTTACCTAATTTTAACTAAAGAAAAACGATGTCGAAACATTAACTGAACAGGCTTGAGTTATTAACAATTACAAAACTCTAAAACTAATCTATAGATAAGTCATTTTCAAGTGAGGCTAGACGACATTACAATTTGAACTTTTTTCACCCACTTCCTTTTTCTAGATTAAATCGATCTTGATTCAGAACTTAACTAATAAAAGTAGATAGGTATCAATTTATATACCAGTTTTATAGGTGTATTAACTTTGTATTAGCCTATTTTAAATTTGAATTAAGTGATAGATAAATCTAATTACGTTTAACTACTATACTAGCTACTCTACTCTAATCTAGATCGAATTCATATAGCTGTTAGTTATTGCAACCATTCCTAACAAATTACAAAGGAATATACAAATTAACTACAACTAATATAGAAGAAACATAAATGACATTATCAATATAATCAGGCTTCATTTCTTCATCAAAATCTCGATTACAATCTTCAAAAAATAGATGTGTACATGACTCAAAATAAGTCTATGAGTCTATGGCTTTGGAGAAGAAGAATAATCATCAGATAATAACAGCAGAACAACAACAGCAATGAGATAGGTCAATCACAGTAGAGCAGCTAACAAAATCCCAAATATTAAAATCCAGCAGATCAACAAAGCAGAATCAAGGAGTTCAAGCAAAAGTCCAGATGAATTGAAGAATAGTAGACCCACCAGGAATTCCCAAATTAACACCCAAGTTAATCAGCTAAGAGCTATTGTATTTGGAATCCTTTTTCAATTGAAAATCTGGACCTAGGTTGTAACCTTTATTTCTTAATTTTAGAACTGAACCCCTTTTTCACGCTTACTAGAAGCCTATTTATAGACTGATTGTGGGAGAAATTGGGGGAAATTCAAATAAGTTAATTTCATTTTCCTCCCCTTATTCTTTTCAATTATTTATAGTTTAGTTTATTAAGTCTATGTCGAAATGCCATAGAGCCCTTGTTAGAAGGTTCTAGGCAATTCTATAGTGTTCTATTAGGTGTATTTTACTTAGTTACCCTCACTTGCTAAGGTTTGTTACAGGAATGACTTTTAATTATGACCAGTTTGTCCTTTGTTTTATAAGTAATTACAAAAATACTAGGCACTAAAGTCATTTTTAGCCTTGTAGGCTCTATTAAATCTTCAGGAATGCCATTTACTATTCAAGTTATACCTTTAGTTTTTATTCAAAATTACCCGATCTACTAAGGTCTGGCAGAGCTAGGGTTATGAGTTATTTAATTAGTAACTATTACTTATAGATGTTTTAAGACTTAGCCAATTCTAGGCCTCAAACCCTTTCATTATTAGCCAAAATTTAACAGACCCAATCCATTATTTGGAACATAACCCCTTATTAAAAACATGGCAACTAAATAACAAACAGGGATAGTTTTCCGAAATAACCACTTAATACATCCAAGTAATCAGTATAACCACTCAATAACAAAGATAGCCACTTAACGACCATACTTTATCTTTCAGATATATCCATATACTTAACTTTCAGAAATAACCCAAGAACATTTGCACTCATAACCCAAATCACAAAAGCATCCAAAGATTCAGAATGGACTCACAAATGAATCAAGTTACAAATATAGTCAGTTTATGTTATTTTGCACATATATCCTTAATCGCAAATTAATTCTCAATCAATCAGAACTCAGAGGAAAAGTTTGATAATGGTTGAATCCCAACTAATCAAAACTCAATTTTAGACAGAGCATGATGAACAAACACATAAACAGGCTTATTTACTCATGATTCATGCGTGATAAACACTAAGAACCCTAAGAACACTTTAGCAGACTTAGGCATGTGCAAGATTCACACAAACAAAGATAGATTATTGTTCTTCAAACATGCAGGAGAGACAAGTTCATAAGAATATCATAGGCATGCCAAGAAAACATTTTCAGAATAAACAAATAAGAAAAAAAAAAACAGAGATAGTAAACTTATCTTTTAGGGCTTTTTTTCCTTTTCTTTTTCTTTCTTTATTTCTTTCTTCTTTCTTTCTTTCTTTCTTCTTTCTTTATTTCTTTTATTCTTTATTTCTTCTTTCCTTTTTCAGATCTCCAAAAACTTCGAAGACGTTTAGTCTTCTGATTGTTGGAATTCTCCGACGAGGCTTTTTGTTTTGAGTTTTGGTGTGTGTGGGGTGGTCTGTGGGCTTGGTATAGTGGTTTTGGGGGTATGATTGCTTTTGAGTGCTCGCTGGAGTAGGGTTCTAGCGAGTCTTTTTCTTATATTCGAGGAGTTCCGGGGTTATTCGATACTAGCCACCTAGATGGGGTGATAGATCACCTCAAGGTGGTCTTAGGGTGTTAGTTTCAGAGGATGGTTCATAGTTGGTGAGGTTACCGGCTAAGATTCTAGCGACCGGAGTTTAAAGAAGATGGGGGTATTTGGTTTGGTGGGGTTTTATGGTGGTTTGTAGGGTTTGTGGGTAAGGGGTGAGGTGTTAATGGCTTGCCTGAGCCGGAGATGGTGGCTGATACAAGCTGGCCGGCAAGTCTCCATGGGAGACTAAGGAAGAAGAAGGAGATTAAAAAGGCGGCTAAGGTTTTTCTCTATATTGTGTATGTGTGTATACACTGATATTGAATGGGAAACTGGGGTATTTATATCCATCACGTCTCGTGGATTCCTGGCCCTTTGGATTAATCAAGATCAACGGTCAGGATCCTTTGCCTTTAAACGGCAACGTTTGGTTAAATGAAAGGCTTGCTTATGTCCGTTGGATGTTGAGTTTGAACGGCTATGATTGTTTCACTATACTACATCGTTTGATTTTTAATGAGACTTAGTGTCATCCGTTTGATCAATTGCTTTGAACGGCCAGGATTAATCACTTTCACGACGTCGTTTAATTTTCAATGGAACCGCCTCGTCTGGTCCGTTAGATTCAGTTCATCAACGGTTGGTATTTATTTTGGCTCATATGGCGTCGTTTGGCCACGAGCCTGGGCAGACCAGGCTTATTCTTTGGGCCTAATGTGTTTGGGCTTAATATATGTATATGTATTTTTTGTGTAGCCCAAATATTATATTGTATTTTACATTTTTTAGCTTGTATTTAATTATTTCTTGTATTTTTTTTTGTATTTTATATTTCTCTTTTTGTATTTATTTCAACTATTATATTTCCTTTACTCTCTATTTTTCCCTAATATTTCCTTAATTTTCTGATATTTTTGCCATTTTTCTTCTATTTTTTCGGTATTTTTTTATTTTGTTGATTTTTCTGAATTTTCATATTTTTGTGATATTTTCTAATTGATTCATTTAGTAATTTTAATTTCAACTTTATTTTTTAAAGCAAACACACAAGTATTTCAATTAAATCACGCAATTGCACACCAAAAACTATTTTTGTATTATTTTTATATTTATATTGGAATTTAATTGCTCAAGGCAAAAATCACGTGCTCACAGCTTCCCCTCTTTGCTCGGGAACACGAAGAGTTTCAGTGCAAAGATAAGTGAGCAGTAATGAGAGATTTTTGCCCGCTTGCATATTCGTAAGAAGCATTTTGAAAAACTTTTTGACCGCACCCTGCTTCAGAGGTTGCTTACATATCCTGGGCTAAACAAGAATCAAGTCAGTGTAGTTCGGGAAGGTCTGATAGTTTGAAACTACCAGGACTTGCTGTTGCTACTGTTGTTGCTATAATCACTGCTAACTCCTTATTACACCGCGATAAAATGAAAATAAAGAAGCTATTCTAAGCTATGATCTTATGAATTACAAAAATCCTATCTATTATCTTCTTGTATTGTCTTGCTTTTCCATATCTCATGTTTCTTCTTTATTTGCATCCTTCTTTTTTGTGAATTTTGATTATTTCCTGCTTCTGATATACTGCTTCCATCCATTTGTGTGACTTCAAAATGTGCTTCTTGTTTCTAGGTCGATACCTGTTTAAAAATAAAAAAAAAGAAAACTTTTTCCTCTGCCCCAGTATGGGGCTTTTCCATGTGTTATGGTGTTACTATGTTAGAAAAACAATTAAAATGCTGAAAAGTATTCTCTTGTTATACAGGTGGCCGCCTGAACAGAAATTAAAATGCTGAAAAGTATTCCCTTGTTATACAGGTGGGCGCCTGAACAGAAATTAAAATGCTAAAAAGTATTCCCTTGTTATACAGGTGGGCACCTGAATAGAAATTAAAATGCTAAAAAGTATTCTATTGTTATACAAGTGGGCGCCTGATGCAGAAAAATGAAAATGTAGAAAAATATTCCCTTGTTATACAGGTGGGCGCCTGAACAGAAATTAAAATGCTGAAAAGTATTTCCTTGTTATACATGTGGGCGCCTCAACATAAATTAAAAATACAGAAAAATATTCCCTCGTTATCCAGGTGGGCGCCTGATGCATGAAAACGAAAATGCAGGAAAAATATTCCCTCGTTATCCAGGTGGGCGCCTGATGCATGAAAATGAAAATGCAGAAAAATATTCCCTCGTTAATGAAAATGCAGAAAAATATTCCCTCGTTATCTAGGTGGGTACCTGATGTATGAAAATGAAAATGCAGAAAATATTCCCTCATTAACCAGGTGGGCGCCTGATGCATGAAAATGAAAATGCAAAAATTATTCCCTCGTTATCCAGGTGGGCGCCTGATGCATGAAAATGAAAATGCAGAAATATATTCCCTCGTAATCCAGGTGGGCGCCTGATGCATGAAAATGAAAATGCAAAAAAATATTCCCTCAGTTTGATAACTAGGGTGTGAATTTTGAAAATACCATACCTCCCTTGCTGTTCGGGTAGGATTTTGAAAAGACCATACCTCCCTTGCTGTTTGGGTAGGTTCCTAATTACTGAGTGAGTCCTCCTTTATGGATTCTCCCCTTTTATTGCTGTTTTCTTTTGATGTTTTCTCCCACATTGGTCACATTCACTTTAAAGTTGTCACGCCCCAAATCGAGGGACATGACCGGCGCCTGACCGGGTTGCCCCAGTCAAGCGGACCTGGGTGCTTTTCATTCCCACGTGTTACCCCTGTGATGACTGCTTCTCATTAACCAAATATATTACTAATCATAATGACTGATTTCATAATGTATAAACATAACCATGTGATTAATTCACTAACAAGTTCATAATTTATATTTACAACGCCCCATACATATACATAGGTCACAATCCCACAGTTTACATGTCTACAGAGCCTCTAGGATACAAAAGGGAAATACAATACTTGCCGGTAACAAGGCTCCGGCTATAACTTACAAAACCAAAATGAAATCTAAACCGAAGTGGCATGAACCACACAAGGCCCCGAGGAAGAAAGGGGCTCACCAAAACGGGCAGTGGAGGATGAAAGATACTACTGCCGATGAGCTGAAGTGCCTGCTACTGATCCACCTACAATCATGACACGAATGTAGCGCCCCCGGCAAAAGGACGTCAGTACACTTGAATTGTACTGGTATGTATGGACAAACTTTGTCCCAAGTAAACTCAAGCCATTAAATTACATCAACAATTAATTAAGCCGGCCAACCATGTTTCCACATTTTCCTTATTTCAAATAATTCTCAACACAAAGCACTTTCTACAATCAACCAATTTAACAATAACCAATCAATCACGTAAAGTACAAGTAGTCAAACAAAGGGGCAATCAGTGCCCCACAGGTTGCAAACTCTCCTGTTGTCTCCTTTCACAATTTCACATTATTGATTTATGTATCAATTTTCAATAGCGATTTCGATCGCTTTCCATCCTTATTGCCCCTGACCACCCTTATTACCTCGGCCACCCTTATCACCCCAACCCAAACCTTATTTCACCACGTTGCGGCGCGCAACACGACCCCGCCTTACAGTTGAAAACACAACAATTTCAAACAGCAGATAAGGTACTACACACAATTTCAACAAGTTCAAATAAGCAACTTACACATTGGTTCATATTCTCAATTTCTTCTCAATTCAATATCACAACCATGTTACAATATTTCCACAATTCAAGTGTTTCATCTCTTTCCTCAATAAACCAATTCTCAAGTGTTTCGTTTGTTTTCCACAAGGTGCCATATAGGCCATCATAGTCATTATTCACAATTATTTTGCCAAATTAAACTCTCATTTTACATCACTCATAACTCAACAACAAACTTTGAATATCCAACAACAACATCAAGAATTTCACACAATTTGTCAATTTAACACGAAACAAACAACTTCACACATATAGGCGATTTCACAAGAATCAAAATTAGCCATACATACCTGGTGATGATTTTTCCTCCTACTTTATGCTTACCCAAGATATCCTACTCTTGCCAACCTTGTTCTTGAAGACTCTTACTTCTACTCACTTCTTTTTACTAGAAATCAAGTTCAATAATCATGCATGAGTGTAAAAATTCTATTTTCAAAAGCTATTATATGCAAACCTCTCTTTACCAATTTAAAACTGAAAATCAAAGAAAATAGTTAGGGTTTTTACCTTGAAAATATTGGGGAAGTTGAATCCTTGCCCTAGAATCCATTGGAATTAAGTAGTTGGAACAATCTTTGAAGATGAAGAACTTCTCTCTCTAAAAACCCTCTCTTCTCTCTCTAATTTTGGTGAGATAATATGATAAAATGAAGAAGAAAGGTGTTATATTAAAGAAGAGATCGGGTCAAAATGTTACAAAAATATGGGCCGGGGTCAAATATGCGGTCACTATGCGACCGCAGAATCAACATGCGGTCCGCATAGTGACCGCAGAATGGCTCAAAAAATTATGCAGGTTCTGTTAAGACATGCGGTCACTATGCGGACCGCATGTTGATTCTGCGGTCGCAAAAGTGCACCGCAGATTGACATGCGATCGCATATCGACCGCACATTGGACACAATTTTGGGCAACTCTCTGGAACGATTTGCGGTCACTATGCGGACCGCATATTGATTCTGCGATCGCAAAAGTGCACCGCAGATTGACATTTTTCTGGAAAAAATTTTATTCTACATTTTGAAACTTAAATCACTACCAAGGGTCCGAACCGCGGCGCGCAAGCTCGCCGCGAAGAATTCTACGCATTCCTAACACATCATTCGGACCATAACACCACATCTACTAGGTTTTATGCACAAAAAATTTCACGGGGCCTTACATCCTCCCCCCCTTAAGATCATTCGTCCTCGAATGAGGATTTTGAAATAAATGAGTTTTGAAAGACATGATATGCAAGCTATCAAAATTTTGACTAACTCTTATATTTTAGAAAAATTTCGCGAGAGTTTCCTTTGTATTATGGACATATCCACCTGTCAGAGGGCCCCCGAAACACATTCACCAAACAACAATATACAACAACAACACTATTCACAATTGGTATACACCTTCTTACCTCAACGAATGCACATATTCTATCACATTGTTACAATTGCACATAAACTAGTCACTTCAATGAATTCTTACCTTATTTAACCATTTTAACACACCATGTACTCCTAACAAACCATTACCAATCTACACTTACTATTAGTTGTTTATTAAACACGTAAATCTTTATAAGGCTTTCATTTATCAAGAACGGTTCAAGTGACCCAAGGTAACAACACATTTAACTCATTACAAAATAAAGGAGACTTTACTAACACTAAGAGGGAAACAACTTAGGCAAGATGACAGTTACTAGGAGTAGAAGGGTCACCTAATTTCTTCTAGGCTTGATCAAACAAATGGGGGTACTTTTCTTTCATCTCTTTTCTGCTTCCCATGTGGCCTCCTCAACTTGTTGACTTCGCCACAATACTTTAACAGAGGCAACTTCCTTATTTCTCAACTTACGGACTTGTCTATCTAGAATGGCGACTGGAACTTCTTCATACGACAAATCTTCATTAACCTCAATAGCTTCGACTGGCATGATGGTGGATGGATCTCCAATCACTTTATTCAACATGGACACATGGAATACCGGGTGCACTGATGACATCTCAGGAGGCAACTCTAGCCTATAAGCAACTTGACCAATCCTTTGAACGATCCGATATGGCCCGAGATACCTAGGACTCAATTTCCCTTTCTTTCCGAATCGCATGACTCCCTTCATAGGAGATACCCTCAAGAACACCCAATCATCGACTTGAAACTCCAATTCCCTTCGACGAACGTCTGCATAGGACTTTTGACGACTCTGTGCTGTTTTCATTCTCTCCTGAATAACCTTGACCTTTTCCATAGCTTCGTACACCATATATGGCCCTAGCAATTCCGCTTCACCTACCTCAAACCACCCGATTGGCGATCTACATCTTCTCCCGTACAATGCCTCAAATGGGGCCATCTGAATGCTAGCATGATAGCTATTATTGTAAGCAAATTCTATCGGTGGCAAGTGTTCATCCCAATTACCTTTAAAATCTAAGACACAAGCCCGCAATATATCTTCAAGCGTCTGGATGGTCCGCTCGGCCTGACCATCGGTCTGTGGATGGAAAGCTGTGCTGAGATTCACCTGAGTTCCCAAACCTTGCTGAAACTTCTTCCAAAAGTTAGCGGTGAACTGAGCCCCGCGATCTGAGATGATAGAAAGTGGAGTGCCATGAAGCCTTACTATCTCTTTGATGTACAATCTTGCATATTGCTCCGCGGTATCAGTGGACTTGACAGGCAGGAAGTGAGCTGATTTGGTGAGTCGATCTACTATCACCCATATTGAATCGAACTTACGCTGAGTGCGAGGTAACCCTACCACGAAATCCATATTGATCATCTCCCATTTCCACCTTGGTATTTCTATAAGCTGAGTTAATCCACCAGGCCGTTGATGCTCGGCCTTCACTTGTTGACAGTTCGGACATTTAGCTACAAAGCCTGCCACATCCCTTTTCATACCGTTCCACTAATAAATCTCCTTGAGATCGTGATACATTTTCGTTGAACCAGGGTGCACAGAATACCTGGAAGTATGAGCCTCTGCCATCACTCTTTCCCGAAGCTCGTCCACATCCGGAACACATAGCCTATCTTGACACCGCAATACACCATCTTCGCTGCAGAGTACAAATGCTGAGGTCTTGTCATTCATGACTGCTTCCTTCACCCGAACCAATGCTGGATCCATGAACTGTTTTTCCTTGATTTCCGCGACCAATGATGATTCTGCTCCATTATGCACCAAGATATCTCCCTCGTCTGACGCCGAGATACGAACCCCCAAACTGGCTAATTGGTAAACCTCTCGAGCCAGGGGTCTCTGATCTACACCCAAATAAGCCAAACTACCCATGGATTTTCGACTAAGAGCGTCGGCTACCACATTTGCCTTCCCTGGATGGTACAATATGTCCATATCATAGTCCTTGAGTAGTTCTAACCACCGCCGCTGTCTCAGATTCAGCTCTTTCTGCTTGAACAAATACTGGAGGCTCTTGTGGTCTGAGAACACATCTACATGAACCCCATAAAGATAGTGTCGCCATATTTTCAAGGCAAACACAACAGCTGCAAGTTCCAAATCATGCGTCGGATAATTCTTCTCATGATTCTTTGAGTTGCCTGGAAGCATAAGCTATAACCTTTCCGTGCTGCATCAATACACATCCCAAACCGACTCTGGAGGCATCACAATAGACTACAAATCCCTACAAATCACAATAGACTACAAATCCCTGCATCAATCTACGCATTCCTAACACATTATTCGGACCATGACACCACAGCTATTACGTGGGAGGCGAGGGTTGAGAATCCCTCTACAAACCTCCGATAGTACCCTGCCAGACCCAAAAAGCTGCGAATCTCTGTCGGGGTCGTGGGTCTAGGCCAATCTTTCACTGCTGCAATCTTCTGAGGATCCACCATAATTCCCTCACTGGAAATAACATGCCCTAGAAAAGCTACGGACTCCAACCAAAACTCACATTTTGAGAACTTGGCATACAATTGATGCTGATGAAGGGTCTGCAATGCTGCTCTGAGGTGAATGGCATGATCTTTCCTGCTCCGAGAGTAGATGAGGATGTCGTCAATGAATACAATCACAAAGGAATCTAGGAATGGCTTGAAAACCCGATTCATAAGGTCCATGAAAGTTGCTGGGGCATTGGTTAGCCCAAAAGACATGACCAAACTCGAAGTGACCATAACGAGTTCTGAAGGCGGTCTTTGGAATATCCTGCTCCCTGATTTTTAACTGGTGGTACCCGGACCGTAAATCAATCTTTGAGAAGAACCTCGCTCACTGCAATTGGTCAAACAGATCATCCACTCGAGGCGATGGATATTTATTCTTAATGGTGACTTTGTTGAGCTGCCAGATAATCAATACACATTCGAAGTGACCCGTCCTTCTTTCCGACAAAGAAGCAGGAGCACCCCGTGGCGACATGCTCGGTCGTATGAACCACTTTCTACTAATAAATCCCTCGGTTGACTCCTTTAACTCACTTAACTCTGCTGGCGCCATTACGTATGGTGGAATGGATATTGGTGGAGTATCCGGCAATACATCAATTCCGAAATCAATCTCCCTATCCGGCGGGATGCCGGGAAGCTCATCTGGAAACACTTCAGGAAATTCGTTCACAATTGGCACGGACTCGAGGGTAGGCACATCTGAGGTGGTGTCCATTACGCGAACCAGGTGATAGATACACCCTTTCTTAATCATCTTCGAAGCCTTAAGGTAGGAAATAAACCTACCCGTTGGCACTACACCATTTCCTCTCCATTCAATAACTGGCTCGTTAGGGAACTCGAGCCTCGTAACTCTCGTTCGACAGTCAAGTTTGGCAAAGCACGAATAGAGCCAATCCGTCCCCATAATTACATCAAAATCTACCATCCCAAGCTCAATAAGATCGGCTGTGGTATCACGACCACCCACCGTAACAACACAATTCCTATAGACTCGTGAGGCTGTAATAGAATCACCAATAGGAGTCGACACGGAGAACGGCTCATGAAGCTGTTCGGGTTCTATCCCAAAGCTTGAAACAATGAATGGGGTAACATAAGACAAGGAGGACCCTGGATCAATAAGGGCATAGCAATCAATAGTCTGAACAGACATGATACCTGTAACAACATCTGGAGAAGCCTCGGCATTTTGGCGGCCACTCAATGCATAGAATCGGCTAGGTCCACCCCTACCCTGAGCTCCACCCCTAGCTGCACCACGCCCCGCTGATGCTGGAGTACGTGCTGATGATGTAGCAGCTGAAGAACCGGATGACTGAGCAGATCCCCTACCTATACCCTGACGGGGTGCACGGCAGTCCCGCTGAATGTGACCTCTCACCCCGCACCCAAAGCATACTGGAAGGTCAAGGTAGCAAGTCTCTGTATGAAATCTTCCACACTTGGGGCATGTGGGTCTCCCCTGCTGCTGGGACCTCACCCCAGGACGACCAGACTGACGAGACCTCCTACTGTCTGAACCAGGTCTCGAGTAACTGCCCTGCTGATGACTGTGCACGGATGGCGGTGCACTCGCGGAGGACCGAGCATATGACTGGGATGGCCCTGATGACCCCTTCCCTGGAAGTGATCTCCCTGAACGACCCATTGACCGGGCCCTGCTGCTACTTTCTCTTCCTGCACGAATCTTCAATTTCCTGGCCTCTGTGGCCTGAGCAAACCCCACAATCCTCCCATAGTTCATATCTGAGTGCAAAGCTGCTGTGGCGGCCTCATTCACTACCAAAGGGCTAAGGCCCTGAACAAACCGTCGAACCGGGCATCCATGGTCGACACTAAATGAGGAGCGTACTTGGACAACCTTACGAACTCCGTGTGATACTCCCAAACACTCATACTTGCCCTGTTTGAGAACCTCGAACTCGGTGGCACGGGCTGCCATTGCCTCGGCAGGTAAGAAGTGGTCCGTAAATGCATCCACGAACTCATCCCGTCTGGCCGGAGGGCTCGCTTCCTCACGGGAATCCTCCCACGTTTCGAACCATGAACGTGCCGCTCCCGTCCAGGCTGTAAGAGGCCAACTCTACCCTCCTATGTCTGTAGCCTTCATCACTCGCTGAGGGTCTTGTATATCTCGTCGAGAATTCCGTGGGTCGGCCTACGGATCGGTGCACGAAAATGCACGGAGGGGCCGATCGCGAGAATTGATGGACTGCGGAGCCAAAGAATCTCCTCTGTCCGCCCGGAGGATGCGGGGGCATCATGGGATCTCCGGGCCTGGGCGGCCACTAGTTGTGTTAACATATGGATGGCTCCACTAAGTTCTTCATTAGAGATACCGGAGCCCGAAGCGGGAACTGTATGTCGAGTCGGGAACAGCTGGCGGGGAGGAATGGTGGCATCTCTGCCGTGGCCGGAATAGGGACACTTGGGTTTTGAACGGATGGGCCAGGCAAATTCGGGGCCGGTGGGTCATTCTCTCCCACGGCATCGGGTACATGATTAACGGCAGCACTTGGGCCGGCATTGGCCCTAAGGCCGAGTCTAGCCTTCTTCGTAGGTGCCATATTCTGAAAATTTGGGAACAAGGCACGAATTAGACACTAGATATCTCCACGTTGCACTTTACCGCACGATATAGATTATCAAAGAAGTAGGTAAATTCCTAAATGCCCGTGTAGCCCCCTACTTATATGATGTGGTCGACAACACACCTATAAGAAGGGCACTTCTAGACACGGCTCCGAGACATCCTAGGACACTTTAAAACCTTAAGCTTTGATACCAAGTTTGTCACGCCCCAAATCGAGGGACATGACCGGCGCCTGACCGGGTTGCCCCAGTCAAGCGGACCTGGGTGCTTTTCATTCCCACGCGTTACCCCTGTGATGATTGCTTCTCATTAACCAAATATATTACTAATCATAATTGATTTCATATTAAACAAACATAACCATGTGATTGATTTACTAACAAGTTCATAATTTATATTTACAACGCCCCATACATATACATAGGCCACAATCCCACGGTTTACATGTCTACAGAGCCTCTAGGATACAAAAGGGAAATACAATACTTGCCGGTAACAAGGCTTCCGGCTATACCTTACAAAACCAAAATGAAATCTAAACCGAAGTGGCATGAACCACACAAGGCCCCGAGGAAGAAAGGGGCTCACCAAAAACGGGCAGTGGAGGATGAAAGATACTACTGCCGATGAGCTGAAGTGCCTGCTACTGATCCACCTACAATCATGACACGAATGTAGCGCCCTCGGCAAAAGGGACGTCAGTACGCTTAAATTGTACTGGTATGTATGGACAAACTTTGTCCCAAGTAAACTCAAGCCATTAAATTACATCAACAATTAATTATGCCAACCAACCATGTTTCCACATTTTCCTTATTTCAAATAATTCTCAACACAAAGCACTTTCTACAATCAACCAATTTAACAATAACCAATCAATCACGTAAAGCACAAGTAGTCAAACAAAGGGGCAATCAGTGCCCCACAGGTTGCAAACTCTCCTGCTGTCTCCTTTCACAATTTCACATTATTGATTTATGTATCAATTTTCAATAGCGATTTCGATCGCTTTCCATCCTGATTGCCCCTGACCACCCTTATTACCTCGGCCACCCTTATCACCCCAACCCAAACCTTATTTCACCACGTTGCGGCGCGCAACACGACCCCGCCTTACAGTTGAAAACACAACAATTTCAAACAGCAGATAAGGTACTACACGCAATTTCAACAAGTTCAAATAAGCAACTTACACATTGGTTCATGTTCTCAATTTCTTCTCAATTCAATATCACAACCATGTTACAATATTTCCACAATTCAGGTGTTTCATCTCTTTCCACAATAAACCAATTCTCAAGTGTTTCGTTTGTTTTCCACAAGGTGCCATATAGGCCATCATAGTCATTATTCACAATTCTTTTGCCAAATTAAACTCTCATTTTACATTACTCATAACTCAACAACAAACTTTGAATATCCAACAACAACATCAAGAATTTCACACGATTTGTCAATTTAACCCGAAACAAACAACTTCACACACATAGGCGATTTCACAAGAATCAAAATTAGCCATACATACCTGGTGATGAGTTTTCCTCCTACTTTATGCTTACCCAAGATATCCTACTCTTGCCAACCTTGTTCTTGAAGACTCTTACTTCTACTCACTTCTTTTTACTAGAAATCAAGTTCAATAATCATGCATAAGTGTAAAAATTCTATTTTTAAAAGCTATTATATGCAAACCTCTCTTTACCCAATTAAAACTGAAAATCAAAGAAAATAGTTAGGGTTTTTACCTTGAAAATATTGGGGAAGTTGAATCCTTGCCCTAGAATCCCTTGGAATTAAGTAGTTGGAACAATCTTTGAAGATGAAGAACTTCTCTCTAAAAACCCTCTCTTCTCTCTCTAATTTTGGTGAGATAATATGATAAAATGAAGAAGAAAGGTGTTATATTAAAGAAGAGATCGGGTCAAAATATCACAAAAATCTGGGCCGGGGTCAAATATGCGGTCACTATGCGACCGCAGAATCAACATGCGGTCCGCATAGTGACCGCAGAATGGCTCAAAAATTACGCAGGTTCTGTTAAGACATGCGGTCACTATGCGGACCGCATGTTGATTCTGCGGTCGCAAAAGTGCACCGCAGATTGACATGCGATCGCATATCGACCGCACATTTGACACGGATTTGGGCAACTCTCTGGAACGATTTGCGGTCACTATGCGGACCGCATATTGATTCTGCGGTCGCATTCTTGACCGCATATTTGACACTTTTCGGAAAAATTAATTCTCTACATTTTGAAACTTAAATCACTACCAAGGGTCCGAACCGTGGCGAGCAAGCTCGCCGCGAAGAATTCTACGCATTCCTAACACATTATTCGGACCATGACACCACAGCTACTAGGTTTTATGCACAAAAAATTTCACGGGGCCTTACAAAAGTGATTAGTGAAAATTTGAATATTTTGTCCCTGTCTAAATCAGTGAACTATTTATTAGTTATAAAATGATGGTTAACAACTAACATTCTTGCTGGCTTTGCTTCCATCGTCTGCCTCTTCTTGTTTCATTCTGTTTTTTAATTTATCATCAGATTTTCTCAACTTTCTCTTGCAATACCCTTTTGCTTTCCTCTTTTTGTTTCTTTTCCTTTTATTTCCTTTCGACCTTATGATTGTTACTTTTTTTTTATATTTTCTCTTTACCTTTGACCCAGTGTTATTACGCCATCTAACATAAGAAGCTGGTAGTTAGCTTTCAACTGGCAACTGATTTTGAACAAGTAAAATAAAATGCAAAGACCTGAATTTCAGGGGGGTGAGAGTATTTTGAAGTAAAGACAAAACTTATCGGGGTATGAAGGCTGATTCCTTTGACTATGCCATGTATTTAAATATCTGACCCAGTCTGTCCAATCAAATTGTTTCTGTCTTACTTTCCTTCAACCCAAACCTTTCTTATTTTGTTGTTTCTTCTTTCATCAAAATATTCCTCACTTTCGTCTTATGGTGCATGTGAAGGTTTTCACCGATAAGACTCTCTCATTTTTATTTCTCTCTTCTCACATTCGCCTTATGATGCCCGCTAGGGTTTTCACCAATAAGACACTCTTATTTTTATTTATCTCTCATCTCACATTCGCCTTATGGTGCCCGTTAGGGTTTTCACCAATAAGACTCTCTCATTTTTATTTTTCTTTATTTTGTTTCCAAACCTCCGGGTATTGTCCATGCCGTATTTCTCCTTATTCTTATTGTATCATCATTTTCTTGAAATTAATCAGAAGGTCTTTGTTTGGACTGTAATGTGGCTTTTGGATGGGTTTAGAAAGAAAGGTATAAATGCTCAAAATTTATATGAGGGTTCAAAAATATTTACAACTCTCCGAATCATAAAACATAACTTCTGCCCCAGTTTCAATATTTGGGGGAATCCTGGATTTTATTTACATCATGACTTAACCTCATTGAGGCTGCCTACGTACCCTTTCGGGATTAAGTCAAAACGTAGTTCGGAACATAAGATCGTTCTTCTTTTGACTTTTTTCCCGATTTCCTAGAATATATATATATATATATATATATATATATATATATATATATATATATATATATTAATTTTTCTTCATTCTCATTTTCCTTTATTCTCTTTTTCTTTTCTTTTCAATTTCTTGTTCATAATTGATTCCGAGATAGGGATATGAAAGAATAATGCAATAAGTCTCAACAGGGGTAGCAATAGATAAAGTGTTTGGATAGAGAATAAAATGCCTTCATCATTTCAATTTCAAAATTATGACAAATATAATTGTACATATGAAAAAGGAATCATACATAGTATCTCTTGACTGCATCGGAGTTGATAGCAGTCTCTACACATTTTCCTTCAACATTTGTCAAATATAAAGCTCCATTGGACAATACCCGGGATACCATGAATGGCCCTTGCCAATTAGGTGCAAACTTTCCTTTTGCTTCGGCCTAGTGAGGTAAAATGCGTCTTAGCACCAACTGTCCAACTTCAAATTTTCGTGGACGCACTTTCTTGTTATATGCTCTGGCGATCCTCCGCTGATATAACTGTCCGTGACAGACTGCTGCTAGCCTTTTCTCATCAATCAAGCTCAATTGTTCTAGCCGAGCTTTTACCCACTCATCATCATCAATTTCAGCCTCAGCTATGATCCGGAGGGAAGGTATTTCAATTTCTGCAGGTATGACTGCCTCCGTTCCGTACACAAATGAGTAAGGTGTTGCACCAATTAAAGTACGTACAGTTGTACGATAACCCATGAGAGCAAATGGTAGTTTTTCATGCCACTGTCTTGACTCTTCCACCATCTTCCTAATAATCTTCTTAATATTCTTATTCTCAACCTCAACTGCTCTATTTGCTTTAGGCCGATAAGGTGTAGAGTTACGGTGCAGGATTTTGAACTTTTGACATGCCTCTACCATGAGGTGACTGTTCAAATTTGCTCCATTGTTCGTGATAATCATCTTAGGAATTCCAAAGCGACAAATGATATTTGTGTGTACGAAATCTACTACTGCCTTCTTTGTCACTGCTTTAAATGTTTTCGACTCCAACCATTTTGTGAAATAATCAATTGCTACCAATGGCCATGGTGCTGACATTGTATGCAACTCATAGGGTGGGGAGTGAATCAAATCTCCATGTATCTGACATTGGTGGCATTTTCGCACATATATAATGCAATCACGCTCCATGATGAGCCAATAATATCCTGCTCTCAGTATTTTCTTGGCCAAAACATATCCACTCATATGAGATCCGCAAGCTCTCGCATGTATTTCAGCCATAATTGTGTCAGCTTGCTGTGCATCTATACATCTCAATAGACCCAAATCTGGGGTTCTTTTGTATACAACTCCTCTGCTGAAGAAAAATCCATTTTCTAGTCGCTTTATAGCTCTTTTTTGGTCCCATGTGGCTTGCACTGGGTACACTCATGTCCTCAAATATTTTTTAATATCATGATATCACAGCTCACCATCAAGTTCTTCTTCCACGGCGAAACAATAAGCATTTTGATCACGAACTTGTATCTGTAGTGGATCTATATAAGCATTATTTGGATGGTGCAACATGGATTATAATGTGGCTAGAGCATCTGCTACTTCATTGTGCATTCTTGGGATGTGCTTGAACTCTATGGATTGAAATCTCTGAGATAGTTCATGCAGACACTACCGATAAGGTAGAAGTTTCAAATTCCTTATCACTCATTCTCCTTGAATCTGATGTATCAAGAGATCCGAGTCACCCATAACCAAAATCTCTTGAACACCCATGTCTATTGCCATTCTTAATCCCAATATACATGCTTCATACTCGGCCATATTATTAGTACAGTAAAATCGGAGCTGAGCGGTAACAAGATATTGCTGATCCGTTTCTGAGATGAGTACTGCTCCAATTCCGACCCCTTTACTGTTGACGGCCCCATCAAAGTACATTCTCCAGCCTGGCTTATCGTCTTGTTCCACTTCTTCAATATTCATTGTCTCCTCATCAGGAAAATATGTCTTTAATGGTTCATACTCATCATCAACCGGATTTTCCGCCAAATGGTCAGCGACTACTTGTGCCTTCATTGCATTGCGAGTTACATAAATGATGTCAAAATCTGTAAGTAGAATTTGCCATTTAGCGAGTCTTCCTGTGGGCATAGGCTTCTAGAATATATACTTCAACGGGTCCAACCGAGATATCAGATAAGTAGTATAAGCCGACAAGTAATGTTTTAACTTATGCGCAACCCATGTTAACACATAACATGTTCTCTCCAACCGAGTATATTTACCTCGTAAGATGTAAACTTCTTACTAAGATAATATATTGCTTGCTCTTTCTTCCCTGTTTCGTCGTGCTGCCCCAGTACACAACCAAAAGGACTATCCAATACAGTCAAATAAAGGATCAAGGGCCTTCCAGGTTCTGGAGGAACCAATACAGGAGGATTAGCCAGATATTTCTTAATTTTGTCAAATGCCTCTTGACATTCATCAGTCCAATTCACCGCAACATCTTTCTTCAGTAGTTTGAAAATAGGCTCACAGGTCGACGTTAACTGAGCAATAAATCTGCTAATATAATTCGACCTGCCCAATAAACTCATCACTTCTTTCTTGTTCTTCGACGGAGGCAAGTTCTGGATCGCTTTTATCTTTAGTAGGTCTAATTCAATACCACACCGACTTACTATGAATCCCAATAACTTTCCCGATGGCATTCCGAAAGCACACTTTGCTGGATCGGGGCCACCGAGTATTTTTCTTTCAAGGGGACCTCGTTCTTCTCTATGTAGAAAGCGATTTCCTCCAGAGTGGGAGTGAGTTCAAAGTCCGGAAGATGTAGTATATTGTGTGCAGGATCCCAATATGTGACCAATGCTCTGATTATGTCGCCTCGGGGAATTATGTCAAATAATCCCGTGAGATCATTTAAGTAGCCTTTGATCCAGTTTTGACCCTCTATTCCCATGTCGTTCCACCATAATCTTAGCTCCAAAGGGATTTTATTCATTAAGGTGAAAGGTTCATTCTGTATGAGCTTGAGATTATATCTTCGGAGCCTTTGGAAAAACTTTTTTAAATCATTGACATGGTCGCATTGCTTTTTGGATTTGATAATAACATCATCCACATATACTTCAATCTCTCGATGTATCATGTCATGAAACATAGTGGTCATTGCCCTCATATATGTAGCCCCAGTATTCTTTAACCCAAACGGCATCACCCTGTAGCAATATGTTCCCCGAGGCGTGATAAAGGCTGTCTTTTCTGCATCTTCTTCGTCCATCATCCGATGATAACCCACATAACAATCCACAAAAGAACCAATCTCATGTTTGGCACAATTGTCGATCAATATATGGATATATGGCAATGGAAAATCATCATTTGGACTAGTTTTATTGAGGTCTCGATAATCAACACACACCCTGGTTTTTCCGTCTTTCTTTGGAACAGGCACAACATTGGCTAACCAGGTGGGATATTTAGTGGCCCATATGACCTTCGCCTCGAATTTCTTGTTGACCTCTTCTTTTATTTTCACACTGATGTCCGTTTTAAACTTCCTTAACTTTTGCTTTACTAGCCGGCATTCTGGATAGATGGGCAATTTATGTACCACCAGGTCAGTACTGAGCCCGGGCATGTCATCATAAGAACAAGCAAATATGTCCTTGTACTCATAATGACTCAAATCTTTTCTAATTTCCTCCAATACTTCCTTATCCTCATATTCCACTTCATCTTCATTTTCAATTTCTTGTGTAACTATTCGATTATCAAGACTGGACCGGGAATCCTTCATGCATGACATATCATTGGAATCAGCAAATATTGAACTATACAAAAGAAGATAAATAAAATAAGGCAAAAATGGAGGAAGAAAAAAAATTGCATTTCATTGAACTTTTGAAAGGTAATAAGAGTTCGATACATTTGATTTGACGGGATATAGGATTACAATTTTAAAACAAGACAGTTTGAGGAATGATTTATTAAAAGCTAACTACCACAACTCCCTCCTGATCGGAAGAGGAGTAGCTTCCCAGTAAGTTAGCATAGTGTGAGGTCCAACAAATCGAACGTCTATTTTGCTTGTTCCTTCACCCATCTCTATCACATTCACGTCTTCAAATAACATCTCAAATCTTGCTAGAAGCTCTTCATCTGGTTTTATCTCCGCACGATTTGGCATGACAGTTGCCAGACGTCTCTGTGTACCAAGCTTGACAAAGGAGTTGGATAATTTTAGGATAGGTTTGGGGAGGGTCCACCCTTTCTTTTTCAACTTCTTTGCTCTCTGTATATCAGCAATGGTTGGCTTGAAACCCAAGCCAAAAGTATCAGTACTACCTGGAAGGTGAATTGGCTGTGTTATACCCTACAAGGTAGCTCCTAAACCCTTTCCTGGAGAAAACCCATTCTTTATCATTTCCTTGGCGACCATAACCACTGCAGGGGCCACCGTGGGTACTAGCATATTTTCCCCTTCAGATATTTTGTTGACAATCACGGTGTCCATTACTTGGTACACCCATGGACCTTTATCTCCTTCAACTTCCTTAAATGGTGAAATAGCATTACAAACATCGTCTTCCCCGTGCATTATTATTTCTTGCCGCTTCCACTCAAATTTTACCATTTGATACAAAGAGGATGGTACTGCTTTCGCAGCGTGGATCCACAGATGTCCCAACAAGAGGTTGTATGATACAACGACATCCAGCACTTGAAACTCATAGTGAAATCCACTGGTCCGATATCAAGCTCTAGTATAATATCCCCCACGGTGTTCTTTCCGCCTCCATCAAAACCCCTCACACATACACTATTTCGGTGAGTTCTGACTTTCAGCTTCCCTAGAGTTGACAATGGACAGATATTGTTGCTTGATCCATTGTCCACCAAAACATGGGTTACTACAGATTCTTCACATTTTATCATGAGGTATAGTACTTTATTATGCTCCGTCCTTTCTAGTGATAACTCACTGTCAGAAAAATGTTATTTTATTTGTCTCAAAGATGTTGTTTGTGATTTTCTCCAGATGATATACCGATATTTTCTCCGGTACGTGAGCTTCATTTAAAATCTTCATCAACGCCTTTCTATGTTCATCAGAATGAATTAGCGGGGATAACAATGATATTTGCGCGGGCGTCTTCCTCAATTGCTCAACTATAGAGTAGTCTTGAGCTTTCATCTTCTTTAGAAATTCATCAGCTTCTTCTTCATTGACTGCTTTCTTCACATAAGCTGGGTTTCTTTTCACCACTTTTGTCTTTCTCAAATCATCCGGGGCAAAACATCGCCCAGAGCGAGTTAAACCATGAGTTTCACAAATTTGCCCTTTAACTTCTTTCCCTTTATACATTATAGTCACCTTATCATAATTCCAAGGTATAGCCTTGGTACTCATAACTCGCATATGAAAAACTGGTTTGATAACCACTGGCTCTATATAAGCCCCCTTCACAGTCAGGGCTTCACTCTAGGTACTCTTACTTTCACGGGCTCAAGCTCAATCATCACTGATGGCTGTTTTGCTGGTAACTTAATTGACACTTTCTCTTTTTCAACTTTCTCCTCAACCTTGTTGTTTGCTTTAATCGTTCATCATCTGAGAAGGTTTTCTGCAGCTCTCTCCCTGTACTAGCTCTATCATATGTGTCTCATGATGCGATGGCAAAGGATTTTGCGTTATATTGGGAGTCTCTGGTGCTTGCACCTCAATTCTCCCGGAGTCAATGAGTTCTTCTATTGCGGACTTTAAGTGCCAACACTTCTCTGTATCATGTCCCGGTGCCATAGAACAGTATTCACAATGGACAGATTGGTCTAAATTTCTAGGTGGAGGGTTGGAAATTTTAGGTTCAATGGGGTTCAACATCTCTAATTCTCTCAATCGGTGAAAAAAATTGGTATATGATTCTCCTAGAGTAGTGAATGTTCTTTTCCTTTGAGCCCTCTCACCTTTTACTTCAGGATCAGGATGGAAGTTGGGTCGGTTTGGATTTCTGTACGTTTTTGAAGGTGGATAGGCATTTTGTGCATGGTAGACATTTTGAGGAGCTGGGGTACGCCATGAAGATGGAGGCAGTGGGTAAGATTGAGCATGTTGGACAGAAAATTGTGGACCGATTGGAGGATAATATGGTGGAGGTGGATTGTATGGTGCTGGTGGATATGGTTGGTATGGGCGAGGTTGATGATGATTTGGGTTGGGGTCCCGGGACCAAGATCTACCTTAAATAACTGACACTTCTTCCTTTTTCTTCTTTCCAATCGACCCTTCTGTTCCCGTCTGTATTGCTTGGTTTGTAGCCTTGATGGCTGAGTAGCTCATAGTCTTATTTGTCTTTAGACCTTCTTCCACAAAACTCCCCATCTTTACTACCTCGTTAAAGGGTTTTCCAATCGCAGACACCAAATGACCGTAGTATTTCGGCTCCAAAGCTTGTAAGAAACAAACTACCATTTCTCCTTCTTTCATTGGTGGATCTACACGTGCCACTTGTTCCCTCCACCTAAATCCATACTCCCGAAAGCTTTCTCCGAGTTTCTTTTCCATCTTAGTCAATGATAATCTATCAGGAATAATTTCCAGATTATATTGGAAATGGTTTGCAAATGATTGAGCTAAATCATCCCAAATGAACCATCGGGTATGATCTTGACGAGTGTACCATTCCAATGCCGAGCCACTGAGGCTTTGACTAAAGTAGGCCATAAGTAGTTCATCCCTTCCTCCAGCTCCGCGCATTTTGCTGAAGTATCCTCTCAGGCGGGCCACTGGATCACCATGGCCATCATACATGTCAAATTTGGGCAACTTAAACCCGGCAGGTAGCTGTACCTCAGGAAACAAACATAGGTCCTTGTATGGCACACTAACTTGGCCTCTCAGCCCCTGCATATTACGAAACGACTGCTCAAAGCTCTTAATTTTTCGGGCCATCTCCTCTTGTTCAAGGTTTCTTACAGGTTTCTCCTCCTCCGTCATGTCGATGAGTGGGGTGTAAGAATCATGTTGCCTGAAGGTGGGTTCTGGCGGGTAGTAATGATTATCCTGGACATAGAATACATGTTCGCTAGAGGATTTATGTAAAGTGGCTGGTGGCGGTGCTACATACACAGGAGCGACCTGGGGTGGTGGTGGTGGAACTTGTTTAGGCAAGGGTGGTGGTGCTTGTGATGTAGTGGCATAATAATGCGGGTAAGCAGGATATGTGGAAGATGAGTTCATGGTGGGTGGTTCTTGGTTTGGTTTCGAAGGAGGAATATATGTAGGGTTAGCTGGGTAAGAAGGTAAGGGTTGCCCCCTTGACCAAGCCTGGTACATTTCTGACATCTGCGGTTTCAATTTATACATCTCTTCCTTCATGCTAGTTACATCTATAACTTCTTCCTCTTGCATAGGATCCATAATTGTGGGCTCGATTTCTTGGGTTACCGCTTTTGTCATGACTTTAGAACGAGTGTTGTAGTTGTGATGTGCCAGAATGCCAGTTGCTAACTGTTTTATCTGATACTCATCAACAACAAAAACTTGTCAATAGTTAGATCATAAGGGATAAACATCACAAGTTCTAAAAACACAATCTTTGCCTAGTAATTATGCATCATCCCAGCATTATACTTCTTTTTTATCCGCCAATTTTCCATTTTGTTTTTCTTTTATTATTTCATTGGTTTCGTTGTTTCTTTTTTCTTCTTTTCCTTTTTATTTTTGTCTCTTTTTTTCTCATTTTCATTTTTCGTTCCTATATGTTTGCCTATCGCTCAAGCAATTCGCATATATAAGAGAAACAATAATGGCAATTTCTTTTGAATTTTCATTGATATTCAAACATTGGTTACAAATGATGTTGTACTACAACTTTGAAAATGCAGAAAGAAAATACAAATACAAAAATGCATGCCCTATGAATACATTAAAGCTCCTAGTGCCCACGAGACATCGTTCGGTCTTACCGCGGGCCTATATGCTAATCCACATTGGAGTTTATCTAGGTCGATCATTACTTGCTTCACAAAGATCATTGCTGCTGAGTTAAACATCGGTTGAGACATATCCTCGCACAGTTGGCATTTCCGCGTGATATATTGAGGAATCTTGACAATTCTTTCCCTGATGACCACTTTTTCTTGTAGCAACCTGCTAATCTGTTCGGCACGAGCATCTAAGGTTTGTTGGTTCTTCTTTTAAAGTTGTTGTAGCTCCAATTCTAACCTAGCCATGTCCATGTCGCAATGTTCTCTTTCTATATCAAATTCTTTGGTTTGTTTACTGCTTTTGACCTCGGCTGTAATGATCTTCTTTCTCAACCGGGCTACCTCAACATTATGTTCATCTTTTAACTATCGAACCACCCGAGTTCTTTCTTTAGCGTACTTGGCCAATTGTTTCCGAACCCCAACTAATTCCTTCTCAGCTTTATCTAGATCAAAGCTATAGTCGTTCACTTTGCGTCGTAGATTTTCAATTAACTTTTCATCTCTGGCAAGTCGAACTGGGGTATCGGTAGTTGTTTTCATCTTTGCAATCGCAGCCTTCAAAGTTTCATTTTCTTTTCTCAGTTGTTTGTTTTCACCCTCATCGGCTACTACTTGTAGGCTGCTTTGGAATTTGAGGTCCTGGAATTGTTTTTCCAACAAGCTGGTTCTGGCTCGATATTCATTTTCCTTGGCCACCCAATCTTTTTGTTCCTTAGACTGCTCAGCAAACTCTTGAAGATGAGGCCTCTTCATCGGTCTCTCATGCTCAACATCTCTGCGGTACCATGCAGAATATCCCGGTGATACTTCTCCTCTGGCCCAGTCTCTCACACAAGTGTCTATTCTCTGGCATTGGCATTCATTCCATATTTGCCGAATTTTGCTTCGGGGAATTGCCCATCGGGATTGATTTCTATTGCTTGAAGGCTGAGGTCCCCATATTTTGGCACAACCTGATATCTTCCGAGTTGCCTTTATACCCTGTATGGAGCATAAGGTTGGATGCTCTTGACCTATTAATAGAAAATACGACCCTTCTGCTAGCATGTATATAACTTTGTTGAGGGGTAACCATCCATATGCCCAATCTATCTAGCTAGCAATCAGTGATCGCAAATATGTTATCCAACCCTTTGATCCTTCTGGCGACTCAGCTTCTTTTGTCCTCACATAGAATTCTTCAATACACGTCTTTTCAGACGATCCATAACTTGCAAAGTTGAGGGTGGCGGCATAGATGCTCTATCATCCACATTTGGAGAAGTAAATTACACCCCTCGAAGAAATCTTGTCCTGCATTGTAGGCTGTGAGTGCACGAAAGATATTAGCCACTATCATTGGTGCCAATGTACTGTTGTCTTGCACAAGGAGAGTACTAGCAATTCCGGCGACTCTAATGTCAATATTTCCATCTTTCCTCGAGAATATGATCAATCCTAAAAAGGATATCATAAAGGCGAAATGCCTGTGTTCCTCCTACTTACCCGGTTCGCTCTGCTGTCGAGTTTGTTTGTTGGATCGTTGAATCCTCCAACGTGGCCATATTTACGGAATATAAAGCTCATAGTGCAGAACCCATGAACCAAGTCTTCAT
Source organism: Nicotiana noctiflora (assembly GCA_032618575.1). Classification (NCBI taxonomy): domain Eukaryota; kingdom Viridiplantae; phylum Streptophyta; class Magnoliopsida; order Solanales; family Solanaceae; genus Nicotiana; species Nicotiana noctiflora. Next base: position 92,546 of record JASVEL010003949.1, read on the forward strand.
TGTGAACATTTATGGCAATCTTTAAGGAGTCGAGGAATCTATGCATTGTAATAGCCCTTGGAGCCACCGAATATTTGTCTTTTAGGGGAAACTCGCCTTTCCCGATGTAGTTAGCAATTTCTTCCAATGTCGGAGTGAGCTCGAAATCTAAGAAGTGCAGCACATTATGTGCAGGGTCCCACCAAGCAACTAGAGCCCGGATAATATCACCCCGAGGTATTATGTTCAACAGCCCAGTAAGTTCTTTCAAATATTTGTTGACCCAATCCTGTCCTTCTTGGCCTAGATCATTCCACCATAATCGCAACTCCAAAGGGATTTTGTTCATTAGTGCAAAGGGTTCATTTTGTATTGTGCTCAACCTGCACATTTATTAAAGGCTATTTATTCAAACTAGAAATCCGGATAAGGAATTTTGTTAACCCGGGAAGAGTTAACCTTTTCATATTTCATTTGAAAATTTCAAGGATATTATTTAAAAAGAAAAAGAAAGGACTTCAAAGTGTCCATTTTTGCACAAACAGCCTTCCGGCGTCCTTTCGGAACATTCGACTATTTTTAAAAACATCATCACTTTGATCTATTGAGAACTAAAATTCGACATTTTTTGGTTATTTTTTGAAAGGGGTGGTTGGACCCGTCACGGGTTGCCTACGTATCTCGCCTAGTGGTGAGAATCAAACCTGCGTAGTTCGGTCAAATTGTTTTGTGACCAATTATTTCGACAAAATTGTTCTGACTGTTTTCAAACTTTCTTTTCAAACTTTTGATAGCGTTTCGTCAATATTTCGGTATTTCAGTATATTCTAAAACAATTATCTCTTTTTGTTTTTCAGGAATTTAGTCGGTCAGCATAATAATCTAGGACAAATAAATGCAACATATAACCATGATCGGTCTTTGATATCTGCGTCACATGTCCTAGACGGACCCAAACCATGTGTTGAGTCTCCTAAGTCAGATATGATGCAAATAAACGTCCTAAATCTAGGCTCAAATCCTGATTTTTCATGGTACTAGACTGTGTACCCTAGTGGACAACTCGGATCGAGGAGGGGGCTACATACCGGGGACCCGCGGGATCGTCCGGGTTTGTAACTTTTCCAGCCTCTATTTTCTTATTGGGGTACCGACTTAACAGAAGGGGAGTCTCAACCAGTAAGCACATTCCCGGAGGTAGGAAGAGAAGGGTTTTCGGCACAATTTATATATTCAATTCATATAATATCAAAGCGGTAAACATGTAGCACATTGATCAAAGCATATAATGAAATCAAATAATATCAAAATAACAATTTAAATCAAGCTCGAATTCTTAAACCCTGAACCAAAGTTCTGGGTTGCTTATCCCCAGCAGAGTCGCCAGAGCTGTCATACCTCCCTTTTTACCATTTTTTTAGATAAAGTATACCCCGCTATTTACTTATACATCCCAAGAAGGGATATAATAACAATAACAGGGAAGGAGTTTTTCTACTTTAAGGACAATCGGAACGGGATTTATTTAAATTTTAGAGTCGCCACTTGGGAAGATAATGGTGTCTCAAGTCACCGATTTAATCCCGAATCCGAGGAAATATAACTCTATTTTAATAGTCCGCAAAACTAAAAATCCGGATAAGGAATTCTGTTAACCCGGGAGAAGGTGTTAGGCACTCCCGAATTCGTGGTTCTAGCAAGGTCACTCAACTGTTGTATTTGTCATTAATGTCCCGCTTTGTTATTTTTAAAGACTTACGACGTCACGAAAATGCATTTTGAGTCACACCGCAACCAGTACGCCTGTGACTTTAGTGCATTCCAGCTTCACCAGGATTTGAGATTTGAGTCACATAAATATGCACTCGTATGAAGAATGTATATTTTAATCGCGCCTATAACGTCTACGTCTTATTAACTTTAGGAAAGACCGTAAAATTTGCTAAACGGTCCTTCCGAGTCTAACACTCTATATTAAAATTCATATGGGGGCCCCGTGTATCTTTTCATTTTCAAAACGAGGCTCATCCCTTATTTTTAAAAGTCCAAAATTAAATCGTATACTATATTTTTCTATTATGTTTTTTTCTCCCTAATTTGGATATTGGTTTTGTGTTAATTTTTAGGCTTATGATATCAAGGTCCAAGCTATTTATTTACTGCTGGGCCTGGACTTTTGGACTACTTTAACAGTCCATCATGGAACGGACGGGCATTTGTAGCCCAGAGTGTGCCGTTATTACTACTGGAGATTTCAGATATTCTATTAACCAGATCTGGGCCTTTATACACGACTAGGCCCAGACTATATAAACAGAAAGGAATAGCACTTAAACAACTGTTATTCAACATTATTACTTAATAATTTCTCAGACGATATCATATAACATTTGATCATTACTAATTTCAAAACGCAACAGTTAATTTAAATTTAGCACAACGATTTATATCAGTGTTATTATATTACATGATAGGTTCTGATATTCAGGTGATTATTTGTGACACTAGCTTACAGGATTATTTGTCACTTATTTTACTAAATGAAAACAGTATTGTAATGTTAACTAAACATGCTTGAGTTGATAACAATTACAAACGTATAAAAAGCAAATCTGTATATTAATCAAATTAAAGGTAAGCGATAATACAATCTAAACTTCTGGACTACTTATCCCATTTAGATTAAATCGATCCTAATTTAGATCTTTAACTATCAAAAAGTAACCAGATTCTAATTCATATGTTAAATTTCAGAATTATATCTACTTATCTAAGTGTATTAGTTTTGCATTAACTTGTTTTAGTTTTGTTTTAGGTTTTAACTATATTTAGTTAATGATTTACGTTTAATTACTATACTAGTTATTCTACTCTAATCTAGATCCAATTCATATAGCTGTTAGTTATTACAACCATTCCTAACAAATTACAAAGGAATCTACAAATTAACTACAACTAAAATAGAAGAAACATAAATGACATTATCAAAATAATCAGGCTTCATTTCTTCATCAAAATCTCGATTACAATCTCCAGAAAATAGATGTGTACCTGATTCAAAATAAGTCTATGAGTCTAGGCTTTGGAGAAGAAGAATAATCAGCAGATAATAACATCAAAACAGCAACAACAACGAGATAAGTCAATAACAGTAGAGCAGCTAACAAAATTTAAAATATAGAAATCCAGCAGATCAACAAAGCAGAATCAAGGAGTTCAAGCAAAAGTCCAGATGAATTGAAGAATAGTAGACCCAGCAGGAATTCCCAAATTAACACCCAAGTTAATCGGCTAAGAGCTATATTATATGGAACCCGTTTTCAATTTGAAAATCTGGACCTTGGTTGTAACCTCTATTTCTAAATTTTAGAGCTGAACCCCTTATTCAGGCTTACTAGAAGCCTATTTATAGACTGATTTTGGGAGAAATTGGGGGAAATTCAAATAAGTTAATTTCATTTCCCTCTCCTTATTCTTTTCAATTATTTACAGTTTAGTTTATTAAGTCTATGTCGAAATGCCTTAGAGCCCTTGGTATAAGGTTCTAGGCAATTCTATAGTGTTCTATTAGGTGTATTTTACTTAGTTACCCTTACTTGCTAAGGTTTATTACAGGAATGCCTTTTAATTATGCTCGGTTTGTCCTTTGTTATATAGGTAATTATAGAAATACTAGGCACTAAAGTCAAATTTAGCCTTATAAGATTTATTAAATCTTCAGGAATGCCATTTACTATTCCTGTTATGCCCTTAGTTTTTATTCAAAATTACCGAACCCGAACTACTAAGGTCTGGAAGAGCTAGGGTTGTGAATTATTTAATTAGTAACCACTATTTATAGATGTTTTAATATTTAGCCAGTTCTAGACCCCAAACCCCTTTCATATTTAGCCAAAATTTATCAGACCCAATCCATTATTTGAAACATAACATCTTATTAAAAACATGGCAAATAATTAATAAACAGAGATAGTTTTTTTAGAAATAGCCACTTAATATAGCTAAGTAATCAGTATAACCACTCAATAACAGAATAGCCACTTAACGACCAGACTTTATCTTCTAGAAATAGCCACATACTTAACTTTCAGAAATAACCCATGAACCTTTGCACTCATAACCCAAATCACAAAAGCATCCAAAGATTCAGAATGGACTCACAAATGAATCAAGTTACAAATATAGCCAGTTTATGTTATTTTGCACATATAGCCTTAATTGCAAATTAATTCTCAATCAATCAGAACTTAGAGGAAAAGTTTGATAATGGTTCTTGGGTCCTCATATAAATTTTGAGCCTTTATACCTATCTTTCTAAACCCATCCAAAATCCACATTACAGTCCAAAGAAAGACATTCTGATTAATTTTAAGAAAATGATGATACAATAAGAATAAGAAGAAACATGGCATGGACAATACCCGGAGGTTTGGAAACAAAATAAAGAAAAATAAAAATGAGAGAGTCTTATTGGTGAAAACCCTAACGGGCACCATAAGGCGAATGTGAGATGAGAGATAAATAAAAATGAGAGAGTCTTATTGGTGAAAACCCTAATGGGCACCATAACGAGAATGTGAGAATAGAGAAATAAAAATGAGAGAGTCTTATTGGTGAAAACCTTCACAGACACCATAAGGCGAAAGTGAGGAATATTTTGATGAAAGAGGAAACAACAAAATAAGAAAGGTTTGGGTTGAAGGAAAGTAAGACAACAACGATTCGATTGGACACACTAGGTCGGATATTTAAATACATGGCATGGTCAAAGTAATCAGCCTTCATACCCAGATAAGTTCTATCTTTACTTCAAAATACTTTCACCCCCCTGAAATTCAGGCCTTTGCATTTCATTTTACTTGTTCAAAACCAGTTGCCAGTTGAAAGCTAACTACCAGCTTCTCATGTTAGATGACGTAATAACACTAGGTCAAAGTAAAAGAGAAAATAAAAAAAAATTACGATCATAAGGCTGAAAGGAAATAAAAGGAAAAATAACAAAAAGAGAAAAACAAACGGGGATTGCAAGAGAAAGTTGAGAAAATCTGATGATAAATTACAAAGCCGAATGAAACAAGAAGAGGCACACGATGGAAGCAAAACCAGCAAGAATGCCAGTTACTAACCATCATTTTATAACTAATAAATTGTTCACTGATTTAGACAGGAACAAAAGATTCAAATTCTCACTAATTACCTTAAAGTGAATGTGACCAATGTGGGAGAAAACATCAAAAGAAAGCAGCAATAAAGGGGAGAATCCACAAAGGAGGACTCACTCAGTAATTAGGAACCTACCCGAACAGCAATGGAGGTATGGTCTTTTCAAAATTCACACCCCAGTTATCAAACTGAGGGAATATTTTTCTGCATTTTCATTTTCATGCATCGGGCGCCCACCTGGATAACGAGGGAATATTTTTCTGCATTTTCATTTTCATGCTTTATTCTCTTTTTCTTTTCTTTTCAATTTCTTGTTCATAATTGATTCCGAGATAGGGATATGAAAGAATAATGCAATAAGTCTCAACAGGGGTAGCAATAGATAAAGTGTTTGGATAGAGAATAAAATGCCTTCATCATTTCAATTTCAAAATTATGACAAATACAATTGTACATATGAAAAAGGAATCATACATAGTATCTCTTGACTGCATCGGAGTTGATAGCAGTCTCTACACATTTTCCTTCAACATCTGTCAAATATAAAGCTCCGTTGGAAAATACCAGAGATACCATGAATGGCCCTTGCCAATTAGGTGCAAACTTTCATTTTGCTTCGGGCCAGTGATGTGAAATGCGTCTTAGCACCAACTGTCCAACTTCAAATTTTCGTGGACGCACTTTCTTGTTATATGCTCTGGCCATCCTCTACTGATATAACTATCCATGACAGACTACTGCTAGCCTTTTCTCATCAATCAAGCTCAATTGTTCTAGCCGAGCTTTTACCCATTCATCAATTTCAGCCTCAGCTATGATCCGGAGGGAAGGTATTTCAATTTCTGCAGGTATGACTGCCTCCGTTCCGTACACCAATGAGTAAGGTGTTGCGCCAATTGAAGTACATACAGTTGTACGATAACCCATGAGAGCAAATGGTAATTTTTCATGCCACTGTCTTGACTCTTCCACCATCTTCCTAAGAATCTTCTTAATATTCTTATTCGCAACCTCAACTGCTCCATTTGCTTTAGGCCGATAAGGTGTAGAGTTACGGTGAAGGATTTTGAACTTTTGACATGCCTCTGCTATGAGGTGACTGTTAAGATTTGCTTCATTGTTTGTGATAATCACCTTAGAAATTCCAAAGAGACAAATGACATTTGTGCGTACAAAATATACTACCGCCTTCTTTGTAACTGCTTTAAATGTCTTCACCTCCACCCATTTAGTGAAATAATCAATTGCTACCAAGATAAACCTGTGCCCATTAGATGTTGCGGGCTCTATTGGGCCGATGACATCCATGCCCCAGGCGACAAATGGCCACAGTGCTGACATTGTATGCAACTCATAAGGTAGGGAGTGAATCAAATCTCCGTGTATCTGACATTTGTGGCATTTCCGCACATATCTAATGCAATCACGCTCCATGGTGAGTCAATAATATCCTGCTCTCAGTATTTTCTCGGCCAAAACATATCCACTCATATGAGATCCGCGAGCTCCCGCATGTATTTCAGCCATGATTGTGTCGGCTTGATGTGCATCTATACATCTCAATAGACCCAAATCTGGATAAGCTTTATCTGGATGGTACAATATGGATTATAATGTGGCTAGAAAATCTGCTACTTCGTTGTGCATTCTTGGGATGTGGTTGAACTCTATGGATTGAAATCTCTGAGTTAGTTCATGTAGACACTGCCGATAAGATATTAGTTTCAAATCCCTTCTCTCCCATTCTCCTTGAATCTGATGTATCAAGAGATCCAAGTCACCTATGACAAAAATCTCTTGAACACTCATGTCTATTGCCATTCATAATCCCAATATACATGCTTCATGCTTGGCCATATTATAAGTAAAGAAAAATCAGAGCTGAGCAGTAACAGGATAATGCTGACCCGTTTCTGAGATGAGTACTGCTCCAATTCCGGCCTCTTTGCTGTTGATGGCCCCATCAAAGTACATTCTCTAGCCTAGGTTATCGTCTTGTTCCACTTCTTCAATATTCATTGTCTCCTCATCAGGAAAATATGTCTTTAATGGTTCATACTCATCATCGACCGGATTTTCTGCCAAATGGTCAGCGACTGCTTGTGCCTTCATTGCAGTGCGAGTTACATAAATGATGTCAAACTTAGTAAGTAGAATTTGCCATTTAGCGAGTCTTCCTGTGGGCATAGTCTTATGAAATATATACTTTAGTGGGTCCAACCGAGATATCAGATAAGTAGTATAAGCTGATAAGTAATGTTTTAACTTCTGCGCAACCCATGTTAAAGCACAACATTTCTCTCCAACTGAGTGTATTTTACCTCCTAAGATGTAAACTTCTTACTAAGATAATATATTGCTTGCTCTTTCTTTCCTATTTCATCGTGCTACCCTAGTACGCAACCAAAAGAATTATCCAGAACAGTCAGATAAAGTATCATAGGTCTTTCAGGTTCTGGAGGAACCAATACAAGAGGATTAGCCAGATATTCCTTAATTTTGTCAAATGCCTCTTGACATTCATCAGTCCAATTAACCGCAACATCTTTCTTCAGTAATTTAAAAATGGGCTCACAGGTCGATGTTAACTGAGCAATAAATCTGCTAATATAATTTAACCTGCACAATAAACTCATCACTTCTTTCTTGTTCTTAGGCGGAGGCAAATTATGGATCTCCTTTATCTTTGACGGGTCTAATTCAATACCACGCCGGCTTACTATGAACCCCAATAACTTTCCTGATGGCACTCCGAAAGCACACTTTGCTGGATTGAGCTTGAGATTATATCTTCAGAGCCTTTGGAAAAACTTTCTTAAATCCTTGACATGGTCACATTGCTTTTTGGACTTGATAATAACATCATCAACATATACTTCAATCTCTCGGTGTATCATGTCATGAAACATAGTGGTCATTGCCCTCATATATGTATCCCCGGCATTCTTTAACCCAAACGGCATCACCCTATAGCAATATGTTCCCCAAGGCGTGATAAAGGCCGTCTTTTCTGCATCTTCTTCATCCATCAAGATCTGATGATAACCCGCATAACAATCCACAAAAGAACCAATCTCATGTTTGGCACAATTGTTGATCAATATATGGATATTTGGCAATGGAAAATCATCCTTTGGACTAGCTTTATTGAGGTCTCGATAATCAACACACACCCTGGTTTTTCCGTCTTTCTTTGGAACAGGCACAACATTGGCTAACCAGGTGGGATATTTAGTGACACGTATGACCTTCACCTCGAATTGCTTGTTAACTTCTTCTTTAGTTTTCACACTGATGCCCATTTTAAACTTCCTTAACTTTTGCTTTGGCCAGCATTCTGGATAGATGGTTAATTTATGTACCACCAGGTCAGTACTGAGCCCAGGCATGTCATCATAAGACCAAGCAAATATGTCTTTGTACTCATGTAACAACCTGATCAAATTTTCTCTGAGGGAAGTCTCAAAATGCACACTAATCTTTGTTTCTCGAACATTTTCCTCACTTCCCAAATTAATAGACTCTATCTCATTTAAGTTCGGTTTGGGTTTTTCTTCATAATGACTCAAATCTTTACTAATTTCCTCCATTACTTCCTCATCCTCATATTCCTCTTCATGTTCATTATCAATTTCATGTGTAACTATTCACTTATCAAGACTGGACCGGGAATCCTTCATGCATGACATATCATTGGAATCACAAAATATTGAACTGTACAAAAGAAGAAAAATAAAATAAGGCAAAAATGGAGGAAGAAAAGAAATTGCATTTCATTGAACTTTTGAAAGGTAACAAGAGTTGGATACATTTGTTTTGACGGGATATAGGATTACAATTTTAAAACAAGACAGTTTTGGGAATGAAATATTAAAAGCTAATTGCCATAACTCCCTCCTGATCGTAAGAGGAGTAGCTTCCCAGTTATTTAGCATAGTGTGGGGTTCGACAATTTGAACGTCCATTTTGCTTGTTCCTTCACCCGTCTCCATCACATTCACGTCTTCAAATAACCTCTTAAATATTGCTAGAAGCTCTTCATCTGGTTTTATCTCTGCACGGTTTGGCATGACAGTTGCCAGGCGTCTCTGTGTACCAGGCTTGACAAAGGAGTTGGATAATTTTGGGATAGGTTTGGGGAGGGTCCACCCTTTCTTTTTCAACTTCTTAGCTCTTTGTATATCAGTAAGGGTTGGCTTGAAACCCAAGCCAAAAGTATTAGTACTGTTTGGAAGGTGAATTGGCTATGTTATGCCCTGCAAGGTAGCTCCTAAACCCTTTCCCGGAGAAAACCCATTCTTTATCATCTCTTTGGCGACCATAATTGCTACAGGGGCCACAATGATACTGGCATGTTTTCTCCTTCAGATATTTTGTTCACAGTCACGGTGTCCATTACTTGGTACATCCACGGACCTTTATCTCCTTCAACATCCTGAAATGGTGTAAAAATATTGCAAACATCGTCTTCCCCGTGCACTAATATTTCTTGACGCTCATACTCAAATTTTACCATTTGATGCAAAGAAGATGGTACTGCTTTCGCAGCGTGGATCCACGGACATCGTAACAAGAGGTTGTATGATATAGCGACATCCAGCACTTGAAACTCCATAGTGAAATCCACTGGTCCAATAGCAAGCTCTAGTATAATATCCCTCACGGTGTTTTTTCCGCCTCCATCAAAACCCCTCACACATATACTATTTTGGTGAATTCTCTCATGATTGAATTTTAGCTTCCCTAGAGTTGACAATGGACAGATATTGGTGTTTGATCCATTGTCCACCAAAACATGGGTTACTACAGATTTTTCACATTTTACCATGAGGTATAGTGCTTTATTATGCTTCGTCCCTTCTAGTGGCAACTCGCTGTATGAAAATGTTATCTTATTTGTCTCAAAGATCTTGTTTGTGATTTTCTCCAGATGACATACCGAGATTTTCTCCGGTACGTGAGCTTCATTTAGAATCTTCATCAACGCCTTTCTATGTTCATCAGAATGAATTAGCAGGGATAATAACGATATTTACGCGGGCGTCTTCCTCAATTTCTCAACTATAGAATAACCTTGAGCTTTCATCTTCATTAGAAATTCCTCAGCTTCTTCTTCTATGACTGCTTTCTTCACATAAGCTGGTTTTTCTTTTACCACTTTTGTCTTTCTCAAATCATCCAGGGCAAAACATCGCCCAGAGTGAGTTAAACCATGAGTTTCACAAATTTTCCCATTAACTTCTTTCCCTTTATACATTACTGTCACTTTATCACAATTCCAAGGTACAACCTTAGTACTCCAACTGGCATCTGAACAACTGGTTTGATAACCACTGGCTCTTTATAAGCCCCTCAGCAAGGGCTTCACCCCAGGTACTAGTACTTTCACGGGCTCAGGCTCAATCATCAACAATGGCCGTTTTACTGGAAACTCAATTGACACTTTCTCTTTTTCAACTTTCTCCTCAACCTTATTGTTTGCTTTAATCGTCATCACCGTCTGATAAGGTTTTCTGCAGCTCTCTCCATGTACTAGCTCTATCATATGTGTCTCATAATGTGTTGGCAAAGGATTTTGCATTATATTGGGAGTATCTGGAGCTTGCACCTCAATTCTCTTAGAGTCAATGAGTTCTTATATTGCGGACTTTAAGTACTAACACTTCTCCGTATCATGTCTTGGTGCCCCAGAACAGTATTCACAACGGACAGATTGGTCTAAATGTCTAGGTGGAGGGTTGGACATTTTAGGTTCAATGGGGTTCAACATCCCTAATTCTCTGAATCGGTGTAAAAGATTGGTATATGATTCTCCCAGAGGAGTGAATGTTCTTTTCGTTTGAGCCCTATCACCTTTTACTTCAGGATTAGGATGAAAGTTGGGTCAGTTTGGATTTCTGTAAGTTTTTAAAGGTGGATAGGCATTTTGTGCAAGGTAGACATTTTGAGGAGCTGGGGTACGCCATGAAGATGGAGGCGGTGGGTAAGGTTGAGCAAGTTGGACAGATAATTGTGGATCAGTTAGAGGATAATATGGTAGAGGTAGATTGTATGGTGCTGGTGGATATGGTTGGTATGGGCGAGGTTGATGATGATATGGGTTGAGGCCCCGGGACCAAGATCTACCTTCAATAACCGCCGCTTCTTCATTATTCTTCTTTCCAATCGACCCTCATGTTCCTGTCTGTATTGCTTGGTCTATAGCCTTGATGGCTGAGTAGATCATAGTCTTATTCGTCTTTAGACCTTCTTCCACAAAACTCCCCATCTTTACTACCTCGTTAAAGGTTTTTCCAATGGCAGACACCAAATGACTGTAGTATGTCAGCTCCATAGCTTGTAAGAAACAATCTACCATTTCTCCTTCTTTCATTGGTGGATCTACACGTGTCTCTTGTTCCCTCCACCTGAATCCATACTCCCCAAAAGCTTTCTCTGTGTTTCTTCTCCATCTTAGTCAATGACAATCTATTAGGGACAATTTCCAGATTATATTGGAAATGGTTTGCAAATGATTGGGCTAAATCATCCCAAATGAACCATCGGGTATGATCTTGACGAGTGTACTATTCTAATGGCGAGCCGCTGAGGCCTTGACTGAAGTAGGCCATAAGTAGTTCAACCCTTTCTCCAACTCCGCACATTTTACTGCATTATCCTCTCAGGTGGGCCACTGGATCACCATGGCCATAATACATGTCAAATTTTGGCAACTTAAACCCGACAGGTAGCTGTACCTCAGGAAACAAACACAGGTCTTTATAAGCCACACTAATTTGGCCTCCCAACCCATGCATATTATGAAACAACTACTCAAGGCTCTTCATTTTCCAGGCAATCTCCTCCTGTTCAAGGTTTCAAGCAGGTTCTCGTCCTCCGTCATGTCAATGAGTGGGGTGTAAGAATCATGTTGCCTGAAGGTGGGTTTTGGCGGGTAGTAATGATTATCCTGGACATGGAATACAAGTTCGCTGGAGGATTTGGTGGAACTTGTTTAGGCAAGGGTGGTGGTTCTTTTGATGTAGTGGCATAATAATGCGGGTAAGTAGGATATGTGGAAGATGAGTTCATGATGGGTGGTTCTTAGTTTGGGTTTGAAGGAGGAATATATGTGGGGTTAGCTGGGTAAGAAGGTAAGGGTTGCCCCCTTAACCAAGCCTGGTACATCTCTGACATCTGCCATTTCAATTTATACATCTCTTCTTTCATGCTAGTCACGTCTATAACTTCTTCCTCTTGCACAGGATCCATAAGTGAAGGCTCGATTTCTTGGGTTACCGCTTTTGTCATGACTTTAGAACGAGTGTTGTAGTTGTGATGTGCCAGAATGCTAGTTGCTAACTGTTTTATCTGATACCCATCAACAACAAAAACTTGTTAATAGTTAGATCATAAGGGATAAACATCACAAGTTCTAAAAACACAACTTTTTCCTAGTAATTATGCATCATCCCGCCATTATTCTTCTTTTTGACCCGCCAATTTTCCACTTTTTTCTTTTATTATTTCATTGCTTTTGTTGTTTCTTTTTTTCTTCTTTTCCTTTTTCTTTTTCTCTCTCTTTTTCTCATTTTCGTTTTTCGTTCCTATATGTTTGCTCAAGAAATTCGCATATATAAGAGGAAAAATAATGGCAATTTCTTTTGAATTTTCATTGATATTCAAACATCAGTTACAAATAATGTTGTACTACAACTTTAAAATTGCAGAAAGAAAATACAAATACAAAAATGCATGCCCTATGAATACATTAAAGTTCCTAGTGCCCGCAAGACATCGTTTGGTCTTACCGCGGGCCTATATGCTAATCCCCTGCGGAGTTTATCCAAGTCTACCATTACTTGTTTCACAAAGATCATTGTCATTGCGGTAAATCTGGACTGGATCATATCCTCACACAAATGGAATTTCCGTGTAATATAGTGAGCAATGTTGACAATTCTTTCACTGATAATTCCTTTCTCTCGAGAATCTAAGGTTTGTTGGTTTTTCTTTTGTACTTGTTGTAGCTCCAATTCTAAATGAGCCATGGCCATGTAGCAATTTTCTTTCTCTATATAAAATTCTTTGGTTTGTTTACTACTTTTGACCTCGGCTGTAATTATCTTCTTCCTCAATCGAGCTACCTCAACATTATGTTCATCTTTTAACTGTCGAACCATTCGAGTTCTTTCTTCAGCGTTCTTGGCCAATTGTTTCCAAACCCAAACTAATTCCTTTTCAGCTTTATCTAGATCAAAACTATAGTCATTCATTTTGCGCCGTAGATTTTCAATTAGCTTCTCATCTCGGGCAAGTCGAACTAGGGTTTCGGTAGTTGATCTCATACAATCTGAGCCTTCAAAGTTTCATTTTCTTTTCTCAGTTGTTTCTTTTCACCCTCATCGACTGCTGCTTATAGGCTGCTTTCGAATTTGAGGTCCTGGAATTGTTTTTCCAACAAGCTAATTCTTGCTCGATATTCAATTTTCTTGGCCACCCAATCTTTTTGTTCCTTAGACTGCTCGGCAAATTCTTGAATATGAGGCCTCTTCATCAGTCTCTCATGCTCAACATCTATGTGATACCATGCGGAATACCCCTGGTGATACTTCTCCTCTAACCCGGTCTCTCACACAAGTGTTAATTCTCAGGCATTGGCATTCATTCCATATTTGCCAAATTTTGCTTCCAGGAATTGCCCATCGGGACTGATTTCTATTGCTTAAAGGCTGAGGTCCCCATCTTTCGGCACAACCTGATATCTTTCGAGTTGCCTTAATACCCGGTATGGCGCATAAGGTTGGATGCTCTTGAGACCTATTAACAGAAAATACGACCCTTCTGCTAGAATGTATATAACTTCGTTGAGGGGCAACCATCCATATGCCCAATCTATCTAGCTAGCAGTCAGTGATCGAAAATATGTGATCCAACCTTTAATACTTCTGGCCACTTAGCTTCTTTTGTCCTCACATAGAATTCTTCAATACACATCTTTTCAGACGGTCCATAGCTTGAAAACTGAGGGTGGCGACATAAATGCTCTATCATCCACATTTGGAGAAGTAAATTACACCCCTCGAAGAAATCTTGTCCTACTTTGCAGGCTGTGAGAGCACGGAAGAAATCTGCCACTATCATTGGTGCCAACGTACTATTGTCTTGCACAAGAAGAGTACTGGCAATTCCGGTGACTCTAATGTCAATATTTCCATCTTTCCTCGGGAATACGATCAATCCCAAAAGGCTACCATAAAGGCAAAATGCATGTGTTCCTCCCACTTAGCCCGGTTCGGTTTACTGTAGAGTTTATTTATTGGATCATTGAATACCCCAACGTGGCCATATTTGTGGTATATAAAGCTCATAGTGCAGAATCCGTGAACCAAGTCTTCATAGTGAACATTTCTGGCAGACTTTAAGGAGTCGAGGAATCTATGCACTGTAATAGCCCTTGGAGCCACCAAATATTTGTCTTTTAGGGGAACCTCGCCTTTCCCAATGTAGTTAGCAATTTCTTCCAATGTCGGAGTGAGCTCAAAATCTGAGAATTGGAGCACATTATGTGCTGGATCCTAACAAACAACTAGAGCCCGGATAATATCACCCCGATGTATTATGTTCAACAGCCCAGTAAGATCTTTTAGATATTTCTTGACCCAATCCTGTCCTTTTTGGCCAAGATTATTCCACCATAATTGCAATTCCAAAGGGATTTTGTTCATTAGTACAAAGGGTTCATTTTGTATTGTGCTCATCCTGCACAGTTATTTAAAGCGTTTTATTCAAAAAGGAAAATCTTTTTCAAAGACAATTCTTTCCTTATTTCGAAAAAGTTAACCTTTCCATATTTAATTTGAAAATTTCAAGGCTATTATTTAAAAAGAAAATTAAATGACTTCAGAGTGGCCATTTTTGCACAAACAGCCTTTCGGCGTCCTTTCGGAACATTCGGCTATTTTCAGAAATATCATCACTTTGATTTTATTAAAAACTAAAAATTCGATATTTTTTGGTTATTTTTTGAAAGGGGTGGTTGGACCCGTCACGGGTTGCCTACGTATCTCGCCTAGTGGTGAGAATCAAACCTGCGTAGTTCGGCCAAATATTTTTTGACCAATTATTTCAAAAATTGTTCCAACTATTTTCAAAATTTCTTTTCAAAGTTTCGACAGCGTTTCGTCAATATTTAGGTATTTTCTATTCTAAAATTTTCTCTCTTTTTTATTCCAGGAATTTAGCCAGTAGGCATAATAATCTAGGACAAATAAATGCAATATATAATATGCTCGATCTTTGATTTCCGGATCACCTGTCATAGACGGACCCAACCCCTGTGTTGAGTCCCCTAAGTCAGATATGATGCAAATAATTGTCCTAAATCTAGGCTCAATATCCTGAGTTTTCATGGTACTAGACTGTGTACCCGAGTGGACAACTCGGATCGAGGAGGGGGCTACGTACCGGGGACCCACGGGATCGTGCAGATTTGTAACTATTCCGGCCTCTATTTTCTTATTGGGGGTACCGAATTAACAGAAAGGGGAGTCTCAACCAATAAGCACATCACCAGAGGTAAGAAGAGAATGGTTTTCGGCACAATGTATATATTCAATTCATATAATATCAAAGCGGTAAACATGTAGCACATTGATCAAAGCATATAATGAAATCAAATAATATTCAAAACAACAATTTAAATCGAGCTCGAATTCTTAAACCCTAAACCGAAGTTCTGGGTTGCTTGTCCCCAGCAGAGTCGCTAGAGCTATCACACCCCCCTTTAACTACTTTTAAGATAAAGTATACCCCTCTATTAACTAATACACCCCAAGAAGGGATATAATAACAACATGGAAGGAGTTTTTCCACTTTAAGGACAATCAGAACGGGATTTATTTAAATTTCAGAGTCACCACTTGGGAAGATAATGGTGACCCAAGTCAACGGTTTAATCCCGAACCCGAGGAAATATGACTCTGTTATAACAGTCCGCAAAACTAGAAATCCGGATAAGGAATTCTGTTAACCCGGGAGAAGGTGTTAGGCACTCCAGAATTTCGTGGTTCTAGCACGGTCGCTCAACTGCTGTATTTGTCTTATTTGATTTCTTTATATTCTTTTGACAAATGTTAATGTCTCACTTTGTTATTTTTTAAAGACTTGCGACGTCACGAAAATGCATTTCGAGTCACACTGCGACCAGTACGCCTGTGACTTTAGTGCATTTCAGCTTCACCGGGATTTGAGATTTGAGTCACATAAATATGCACTCGTATTAAGAATGTATATTTTAATCGCGCCTATAACATCTACGTCTTATTAACTTTAGGAAAGACCATGAAATTTGCTAAACGGTCATTCCGAGTCTAACACTTTATATTAAAATGTATGTTTTCCTTTTCAAGACGAGGCACATCCCTTCTTTTTTAAAAGTCCAAACGTAATCGTATACTATGTTTTTCTATTCTATTTTTTCTCCCTAATTTGGATATTGTTTTTATGTTATTTTTTAGGCTTATGATATCAAGGTCCACGCCATTTATTTACTACTGGGCTTGGACTTTTGGACTACTTTAACAGTCCATCATAGAACGAACGGGCATATGTAGCCTAGCGTATGCTATTGCCTCTAATTGAGAACTCATATGTTACGTTAATCAAATCTGGGCTTGTATTCGTGACCAGGCCCAGAGAAGGTGGACGAAATACAGAACAAGCTTGTAACTTCAAAACAGTATTTAAGCAAATGTTTCTCAAATGACAGAAGAAATCAATAATAATTCATATTATTTTAGAAGGAATTAAATTACATCTCAATCACTACTAATTTCATATTCTAATAACTAATTGAACATTCTAAGAACAGAAATTTTGTACCAGTGCTATTATTCCAGATACTTAAGTAATTATTATGAAACTAGTTGTAAACTTATTTTGTTACCTAATTTTAACTAAAGGAAAATGGTGTCGAAACATTAACTGAACAGGCTTGAGTTATTACCAATTACAAAACTCTAAAACTAATCTATAGATAAGTCATTTCCAAGTGAGGCTAGACGATATTACAATTTGAACTTAATTCACACACTTCCTTTTTCTATATTAAATCGATCCTGGTTCAGAACTTAACTAACAAAAGTAGTTAGGTATCAATTTATATACCAGTTTTATAGGTGTATTAACTTTGTATTAGCCTATTTTAAATTTGGATTAAGCGATAGCTATATCTAATTACGTTTAACTACTATACTAGCTACTCTACTCTAATCTAGATCGAATTCATATAGCTGTTAGTTATTACAACCATTCCTAACAAATTACAAAGGAATCTACAAATTAACTACAACTAAAATAGAAGGAACATAAATGACATTATCAAAATAATCAGTCTTCATTTCTTCATCAAAATCTTGATTACAATCTTCAGAAAATAGATGTGTACCTGATTCAAAATAAGTCTATGAGTCTAGGCATTGGAGAAGATGAATAATCAGTAGAACGGCAACAACAATGAGATAGGTCAATCACAGTAGAGCAGCTACCAGAATCCCAAATATAAAAATCTAGCAGATCAACAAAGCAGAATCAAGGAGTTCAAGCAAAAGTCCAGATGAATTGAAGAATAGTAGACCCACCAGGAATTCCCAAATTAACACCCAAGTTAATCAGCTAAGAGCTATTGTATTTGGAATCCTTTTTCAATTGAAAATCTGGACCTAGTGTGTAACCTCTATTTCTAAATTTTAGAGCTGAACCCCTTTTTCAGGCTTACTAGAAGCCTATTTATAGACTGATTTTGGGGGAAATTGGGGGAAAATTCAACTAAGTTAATTTCATTTCCCTCCCCTTATTCTTTTCAATTATTTACAGTTTAGTTTATTAAGTCTATGTCGAAATGCCAAAGATCCCTTGTTAGAAGGTTCTAGGCAATTCTATAGTGTTCTATTAGGTGTATTTTACTTAGTTACCCTCACTTGCTAAGGTTTATTACAGGAATGCCTTTTAATTATGCCCAGTTTGTCCTTTATTTTATAGGTAATTTCAGAAATACTAGGCACTAAAGTCATTTTTAGCCGTGTAGGCTCTATTAAATATTTAGGAATGCCATTTACTATTCTTGTTATACCATTAGTTTTTATTCAAAATTACCCGACCTACTAAGGTCTGGCAGAGCTAGGGTTATGAATTATTTAATTAGTAACCATTAGTTATAGATGTTTTAACAGTTAGCCAATTCTAGGCCTCAAACCCTTTCATTATTAGCCAAAATTTAACAGACCCAATCCATTATTTGAAACATAACCCCTTATTAAAAACATGGCAACTAATTAACAAACATGGATAGTTTTTCAGAAATAGCCACTTAATACAGTTAAGTAATCAGTATAACCACTCAATAACAGAGATAGCCACTTAACGACCATACCTTATCTTTCAGAAACAGCCACATACTTAACTTTCAGAAATAACCCAAGAACCTTTGCACTCATAACCCAAATCACAAAAGCATCCAAAGATTCACAACGGACTCACAAATGAATCAAGTTACAAATATAGCTAGTTTATGTTATTTTGAACATATAGCCTTAATCGCAAATTAATTCTCAATCAATCAGAACTCAGAGGAAAAGTTTGATAATGGTTGAATCCCAACTAATCAAAACTCAATTTTAGACAGAGCATGATGAACAAACACATAAACAGGCTTATTTACTCATGATTCATGCTTGATAAACACTAAGAACCCTAAGAACACTTTAGCAGACTTAGGCATGTGCAAGATTCACACAAACAGAGATAGATTATTGTTCTTGAAACATGCAGGAGAGACAAGTTCATAAGAATATCATAGGCATGCCAAGAAAACATTTTCAGAATCAGTAAACAAGAAATATAAAACAGAGATAGTAAACTTAGCATTTAGGGCTTTTTTCCTTTTCTTTTTCTTTCTTTAATTCTTCTTTCTTTTCTTCTTTATTTCTTTTTTCCTTTGTCAGATCTCCAAAAACTTCGAAGACGTTTAGTCTTCTGATTGTTGGACTTCTCTGATGAGGCTTTTTGTTTTGAGTTTTGGCGTGTGTGGGGTGGTCTGGGGGCTTGGTATAGTGGTTTTGGAGATAGGGTTGTTTTTGAGTGCTCGCCGGAGTAGGGTTCCGGCGAGTCTTTTTCTTATATTCGAGGAGTTTAGGGGTTATTCGAGACTAGCCACCTAGATGGGGTGATAGATCACCTCAAAGTGGTCTTAGGGTGTTAGTTTCAGAGGCTGGTTCATAGTTGGTGAGGTCTCCGGCTAAGATTCCAACGACAGGAGTTTCAAGAAGAGGGGGGGTCTTTGGTTTGGTGGGGTTTTATGGTGGTTTGCAGGGTTTGTGGGTAAGGGGTGAGGTTTTAATGGCCTGCCTGAGCCGGAGATGGTGGCTGATACAGGCTGGCCAGCAAGTCTCCATGGGAGACTATGGAAGAAGAAGGAGATTAAAGAAGCGGCTAGGATTTTGCTCTATATTGTATATGTGTGTATACACTGATATTGAACGGGAGACTGGGGTATTTATACCCATCACGTCTCGTGGATTCCTGGTCCTTGGAATAACCAAGATCAACGACCAGGATCCTTTGCCTTTAAATGGCAACGTTTGGTTAAATGAAAGGCTTGCTTATGTCCTTTGGATGTTGAGTTTGAACGGCTACGATTGTTTTACTATACTACGTCGTTTGATTTTTAATGAGATTTAGTGTCATCCGTTTGTTTGATCAATTGCTTTGAACAACCAGGATTAATCTCTTTCACGATGTCGTTTGATTTTCAATGGAACCGCCTCATCTGGTCCGTTAAATTTAGTTCATCAACGGTTGATATTTTTTTGGCTCACACGTCGTCGTTTGGCCATAAGCCTGGGCAGACCAGGCTTATTCTTTGGGCCTGATGTGTTTGGCCTTAATATATGTATATGTATTTTTTGTGTAGCCCAAATATTATATTGTATTTTACATTTTTTAGCTTGTATTTAGTTATTTCTTGTAGTTTCTTTTTTTTTTGTTTTTGTATTTTATATTTCTCTTTTTGTATTTATTTTCAACTATTATATTTCCTTTACTTTCTATTTTTCCCTAATTCTTCCTTAATTTTTCTGATATCTTCTATTTTTCCGGTATTTTTGTATTTTGTTGATTTTTCTGAATTTTCATATTTTTTGTGATATTTTCTAATTGATTCCTTTTGTAATTTTAATTTCAACTTTATTTTTTAAAGCAAAAACACAAGTATTTCAATTAAATCACACAATTGCACACCAAAAACAATTTTTGTATTATTTTTATATTTATATTGGAATTTAATTGCTTAGGGCAAAAATCACGTGCTCACAGGGGGCCTTCCTTCTATATAAGGAAAGGCCTCCCTCATTTGTAGGACAAATGTTATTTTCATTAAAAATACAACTTCTGACATCATTCTCTCTCTATCTCATCTCTCTATTGTTGGCTAGTTTTGATATTCCAATAAGTTTTAGTACGATCTCACTAGAGTAAACTACATACGAATTATGATCTATCCTTGAGTTTATTACCATTGATCCCGATTTACCCTTTTATAATCTTTGATTGTCCCTAACTCATAAAGCAACCGATAGCTTTTGGGTCAAACAATTTGGCGTCGTCTGTGGGGATTTCGAGAATCAAACCCGTAGTATACATCCAAAGGATCAGATCAACAGATAAAACCCACAAAAAAGGCCGAAAACAACACCCGGTCGAAAGCTATAACGGAAGTCACCACCAACCTCGTGAGTTCCCTGAATGAGGTCGGTGGTAGCGCTACCGTTAACGTCATCCCTGATATCACACTTGAGGTGGAAGCCTCACCTTCCCCCTCCGGGAATCTTGCAACCTTGCAGGAAAAAGATACCTCCACATCCGCTGCAAAAGAAGCACCCCCAGCGGTCAGGAAGTTACTAAAAGAATGGCTGACAAGTGCCCTTAGCGTCCTAGTGGAAAAACCACCACGGAGTCATGAAAAAGCAGTACCAACAACAAGAAACACCGCCACAGCAGACGAGCAAGAGGAAACACGAACCAATAACTAATTCGTCGAAATGCAAATGCATGATGATACGTTGACATCCATTCTGAGAAAAATGGAAGAAATGGAGAGCGAAAATCAGGCCCTCCGCGACCAAATAAAGGAACATCAGGATAGAGTTGACAAGATCCCCGGAGCGCCTAAACTGTTGCCCAAACGTGATGTAGGAAGGTTCGTAGAGCAACCCTACTCCGAGGAAGCCGCCCCCCTACACCATCCCGAAGACTTTCAAGATGCTTCCTTACTTGAGGGTATACGATGGTACCACTGACCCTAAAGATCATCTCATCCATTATGTCACCACCGTGAAAGGTAACGACCTATTTAAGGAACATGTACCATTAGTGCTGCTGAAGAAGTTCGGCGAGACGTTGACCGGAGGAGCCCTGACATGGTACTCCCAATTGCCCGCCAAAGCAATCTCCACCTTCGAAGAAATGGCAGACAAGTTCGTCATTGCACACGCCGGTGCTAAGAAAGCAGAAGCGAGGGTAAACGACATCTTCGCCGTCAGACAAACCACGGGCGAAGGCCTCAGGGACTTCCTCGTCAGATGTGACAGTAAGGATGAGCCTACAAAACGTATCGGAGGGCATGGCGGTAGCCACTTTCCAAAACGGACTCAGTAGGGACGGATCCAGAGCAACCAAGAAACTATAAAGCCAGCTCATGAAATATCCCCCCACAACTTGGGATGAGATCTATAATGCCTACTGCGCCGAGGTACGAGCAGACGAAGAGGACCTCAATGAACCAACCCAACGATTGATAGCTATACATTCAGATACAAGGAGAGATCGACGACACGAGGGACGCCGAGAACTCCCCCTCGCCCTAATAAAGAACGACATCAGCCTTACATGAGGTCTCCTCTTCCGCCCCCTCGTCATGCAGACGCACTGCAATGCCACATCGCCCCACTCAGAAACAAATGAGGTACGCCCCCTTTACTTTCATCACATAACTTTTGTGTTTCTCCTTCAGAGATTGTGTACGCACTGGAAAAGCTCGGCACCAAGGTGCAATGGCCCCAAGAAATAAAATCGGACCCTGCCACAAGAAAATAAAATGTTCTGTATGAATTCCACCAAGAACGAAGGCATGGGACCGAAGACTGCATAGGTCTGCAATAGGAAGTCGTCAGGATACTAAATCAAGGATACCTGAAGGAGCTGCTCAGCGACAAGGGGAAGGCCAATTTTGCGCGCGGGTGAGAGCATTCTCGTGGACCACCAAAGTCACCCTCCCCAACGCGCATGGTAAACACGATCATCAGAGACGGGAATGATATCGCTATCGACCATGTCAAATTCGCCAACACACACAGACTGAAGAGGACCATCTCCCACGAACGATACGATGACCTCGAAGGAAGTATCACCTTCGATAAGTCTAACGCCGACGGTTTGTGTTTCCCCCATTATGATGATTTAGTTATCACTTTATGTATCGTTGATACAAACGTCAGGAGAGTCATGATCGATGACAGAAGCAGCGCATGCATCATCCATCTGAGAGTCATCTCGCAGATGGGACTCAAGGATAGGATAACCCCCCACTGTATAACTCTAACTGATTTTAACAATGCAGTGGAACACACGTCTGGAGAAATGACTCTACCCGTCCTCGTGGGGGAGCCACCTTGGAAACTACCTTCCACGTGATGAACCAAGAGACGACATACAATGTCATCATCAGGCGCCCGTGGATACATTCCATGCGAGCGGTCACCTCGAGCTTATACCAAGTGGTTAAGTTCCCTACTCCATGGGGAATATTCAGCATCAAGGGAGAACCGCGCACAATGCAAGAATGCTATAAGATAACACAAGACTGCGCCCACACCTGACAACTGAGCAGGGGTGAGTACAGAGGCATAACAATCAGCCGTGTCGGGGACTAAAGCGGACCCGACGGCCGACACCATCAAAGACCCAGACATAGTGGAATCCTGTAAGGCCATGATCGAGGACCTCGATCCGGTTCAGCTAGATCGCCACAACCCCGAAAGGAAAGCATACATCGGCCACGGTCTCACCAACCCAGGTAAGTACCATGAATTTTTGACTGACCATGCAGACACATTTTCTTTTTCCTATGCATATATGCCAGAAATCTCGCCAGACATTGCCACCCATAGGCTCAACGTCGACCCGCGTCACCGGCCGGTAAGACAAATCAGGAGAAAGTTCAACGCCACAATCAATGAGGCAGTCCGCAAGGAAGTAGATAAACTGCTCGCCAACGGCTTTATCAGGGAGTCAAAATATCCATAATGGGTCGCCAATATGGTAATGGTCAAAAAGAAGAACGGAAAATGGAGGATGTGCGTGGACTTCACCGACCTGAACAAGGCCTGTCCTAAGGATTCCTTCCGCCTCCCTCACGTCAATCAACTGATCAACGCCACCGCCATGCATGAAATACTAAGCTTCTCAGATGCATATTCCGGTAATAACCAAATCCTAATGGTCGAGGAAGATCAAGAGAAAACCACGCACTAGGGTACCTACTGTTACAGGATGATGCCCTTCGGGCTCAAGAACGCAGGGGCCACATACCAAAGACTAGTAACTAAGATGTTGAAGGAGCAACTTGGGAAAACCATGGAGGTTTAAATCGGCGACATGCTAGTGAAGTCCGCCAGGAAGGAAGACCACATCGACCACCTACGAGAGGCCTTCGAAATACCGAAAAAGTATGGGATGAAGCTGAATCCTGAGAAATGCGCCTTTGGTGTGGCATAATAAAAGTTTCTGGGGTTTCTCGTATCCCAAAGACGGATCGAAGTCAATCTTGATCAAATCAAGGCAATTGCCTAAATACCTAAAACACTCATTAGCAAGAAACGGGTCCAGAAATTGTAGGTTGGATAGCCGCCCTCTCCTGCTTCATCTCCCGATCCTCAGACAGACGCCACAAGTTCTTCAGCGTACAAAGAAAAGACAACAGATTCCACTAGAATGACGAATGCGTCAAAGCCCTCCAAGGTCTAAAAGCGTACCTATCGTCGCCACCGCTGCTGTCAAAAGCAAAACCAGGTGAGCCTCTACTGACGTACCTAGCCATATCGGTAGTCGCGGTCAGCGCGATACTGGTTCATAAAGAAAAAGGTACGCAATCACCTATCTATTACATTAGCAAAACCCTAGTGGATGCCGAAACACGATATCCACACCTCGAGAAATTGGCTTTGGTACTGGTCATGGCTTCTAGAAAGCTGAGACCCCATTTCCAATGCCATCCCATCAGAGTAGTCACCACTTTCCCTTTGAGGAGCATCTTGCACAAGCCCGAACTATCGGGTCGGCTTGCCAGATGGGCCATAGAGCTCAACGAGCATGATATCACCTATATTCCCAAGACTGCCATCAAGTCACAAGTCTTCGCCGACTGCGTGGCCGATTTCAGTGTCAAAATATTGCCAGAGGCGGAGAACGAAGCCCTACAGGCCGCTTTTAACACCGACCCCTGGACCCTCCACACCGATGGAGCCGCAAATGCCTCGAGATCTGGACTGGGATTCTTTCTCGAAGTCCCTACGGGCGGAATAATTTGCCAGTCCATACGATGTCCCGAGATGACTAACAATGAGGCAAAATATAAAGCCGTCATTGCATGTATAAAATTAGCCATCAGGTACGGAGCTCGCCGACTTATCCTACACTGCGATTCACAACTCGTGGTAAATCAAGTTACCGGGACTTATCAGGTCAAGGAGCAAAGGCTACAGAAATACCAAGCAGAAATCCACAAACTAATGGCACAGCTCGACGAATGCCGCTTTAAACAGGTTCCTAGGATGCATAACGCCGAAGCGGACATACTGGCTAAACTGGCCGCTGCCCCCACCAACCTGAATAAAGAAAGCACCGTCACCCTCCTTCACTCGGCGATCGACCATACCGAGGTGCTCCCCCTACATCTAACTTAGGACTGGCGCAACCAATTTGTATCATATCAGCAGGTGGAAATCTACCACCCGACAAAAAAGAAGCAAGAAAGCTTCGCATGCAGGCAGCAAGGTACTGTATGATAAACAACGACCTCTACAAGAGGACTTTTGGAGGACCCCTGGCTAAGTGCCAAAGCCCCAACCAAACGACGCCGGTATTAGAGGAGGTTCACGAAGGTTATTGCGGTGCTCATACATGCAACCGGGCACTTGTGCGATGTCTAGTATGGGCTGGGTACTACTGGCCCACCATGAAAAACAATGCGGCAGAATACATTCGGTAGTGCGAGAAATGCCAAAAGTTTGCCCCTTTGATACATCAACTAGGGGAACACCTCCATTCGGTCACTTCACCATGGCCCTTCATCAAATGGGAAATGGACATAATTGGACCGCTACCCGTCGGATGACGAAAGGTACGTTTTTTATTAGTTTTAACTGACTATTTCTCCAAGTGGGTGGAAGCAGGTGCCTACGCCCAGATTCGCGAGCAAGAGGTCATCACCTTCATCTAGAAGAATATTATATGTCGCTTCGGCATCCCCAAAGATATAACTTGTGACAACGGATGATAGTTCATAGGGTAAAAAATAACCGACTTCTTCGATAAATGGCATATCAAAAAGAATACTTTCAACGACATATCATCCTGCCGCCAACGGCCAAGCAGAGTCAACCAACAAAACCATACTGAATATTTTGAAGAAGAAACTCAAAGATGCTAAAATTCTATGGCCCGAGTTATTGCCAGAAGTACATGGGCGCATAGAACTACCCTCAAATCCTCCATAAGAGAAACTCCTTACTCGCTAGTGTACGAAATTGATGTCGTCATACCAGTCGAAGTCGGTGAACCAAGTCTAAGGTACTCGCACACAAGCGGAGAGGAGAACGACATAAATCGACTACAAGACCTTGATGAAGGCGAAGAAAGAAGAGAAATGGGCCACATTAGGCTAGTGGCCCAAAAATAGCAGATCGAAAGATACTACAACAAGAGAGAAAAAATCCGACCACTCAAAGTAGGCGACTATGTGCTAAAAGCCAAGACACTGGCATCCAAATACCCTAACGAAGGAAAGTGGGGCACCAATTGGGACGGAACCTACAAAATTACCGTAGCAGGAGACAAAGGTTCCTTCCGCCTAGAGACCATAAATCGGAAGACGCTCCAAAATAACTGGAACATCTCCCACCTCAAGCATTTCCATTTTTAGAAAGAGTATCCCCCAAGTCGTACTCTTTTTCCCTCATTCGATTTTTGTCCCAATTGGGTTTTCTCGGAGAGGTTTTTAATGAGGCGACGAAGGAGATGCTCGGGGAATTCTTAGAAGTTTAAATCTGATACACCAAGCGTACCGACGATCGGCACGAATGGCATAACATAGGGACTAGAGTAACGGCCACCTCCAATGTAAGAAAGGCTACGACCACCTCCAATGTAAGAAAGGCTAGGCCACATCCAATGTACGAAAGGATACGGCCACCTCCAATGTATGAAACGCTATAACCACCTCCAATGTACGAAAGGCTACAACCACCTCCAATGTACGAAAGGCTACGGCCACCTCCAATGTATGAAAGGCTACGGCCACCTCCAATGTATGAAAAGCTACGGCCACCTCCAATGTATGAAAGGCTACGGCCACCTCCATTGTATGAAAGGCTACGACCACCTCTAATCTATGAAATGCTACGGCCACCTCCAATGTACGAAAGGCTATGACCACCTTCAATATACGAAAGGCTACGGCCACCTCCAATGTATAAAAGGCTACGGCCACCTCCGATGTATGGAAGGCTACGACCACCTCCAATGTATGAAAGGCTACGGCCACCTCTGATAAACAAAAGGCCACAGCCACCCATAAATGCAAAAGGCTAAGGCCCTAATGGCGTAAGGAAAGACCATAGTCGTCTCCGATAAATATAAGGCCACGGCCACCCATAAATGCAAAAGGCTAAGGCCCTAATGGCATAAGGAAAGACCACAGTCGTCTCCGATAAATAAAAGGGCACGGCCACCCATAAATGCAAAAGGCTAAGGCCCTAATGGCGTAAGGAAAGACCACGATCGTCTCCAATAAACAAAAGGCCACGGCCACCCATAAATGCAAAAGGCTAAGGCTCTAACAGCGTAAGGAAAGACTAAAGTCGACCTCGATAAATAAGAGGCCAAGGCCACCCATAAACGCAAAGGGCTAAGGCCCAAACAATGTATGAGAAGACTACAGTCGTCTTCGATTAACAACATGCGCAGGCCACCCATAAACGCAAAAGGCTATGACCGCCTACAAACACGGAAGGCCACAACCACTTCTGAATGCATAAACAACCAAAGGGAAAATAATAGTCGCATGAGAACACATAAACAGCCGTGACCGGAGTCAATCCAACCTGACTACGATGAATTAACTCAATAAAAAGCGACACCATACACAAAATAGAAATTGCGAAAGAAGACACAAAAGCAAAACAATTCCCACGTAATCATTATAAATCATTCATAAATTACAAATTTACAACGGTTCTTCGATTACAAAAAAAATAGAGAAGAAGTTTTATCTAACTACCCTGGCCCCCACCATCTTCCGCCGCATCAGCCGTACCGTCAACACGATCTCCTCGCCCTCGGCCCAGAATGCCAAATAAATCTAAGGTCCCGTACCCTACTAGTTTACATCCGCAAAGGTACAGCCCGTTGGGCCCGGAGAGTCAGGGTTATCCCTACAAGCTTCGCGCGCAAGCCTAACAATGCGACACTAATTTTCAACCTCTGCCTCAGTGGCTCTACCATCGGCCAACATCTCTTCGAATACAGTCCGCCTCGCCTCAGCATACACCCACATATAGACATGTCGTCAATAGGAACAACAGTCTCCGCCTGCTAAGGAGCGACTACCTCAGTCGTTATAGTCCCGAGCTCGGTAGTGAGGGCATCAACCCTGGTACGTTACTCCGCTGCTTCCGTCATCGCCACACGGCCCAGTTCCAACTCCCCTTCCTACTGTTGAAGGAGACTCTCTGGTTCAGTGTTTCGAGCCACATCGGCTATCAGGTCTGCGCCCGTCTTCTCCAGTACGCTTTCGTAGTTGATCCTCTGCTAGCTCCAATTCCTTATGGAAAACTTGAAATTGAGGGTCCTGGTTGTAGAGGTCCGTCAGTGTCTTGTGCTTACCACGGACCTTCCTGTATTTCTTCGTCGCCTTCCTAAGAGTAACATTCTTCTTTCGCTCCCATCGGCCTCGCTCCACCTCTAAGATGAGGGTCTGAGAAAAAGATAAAGAAGAGACATAATTCAAAATGACACAATGCCTCAGGGCTCATGAAAGAAAAACGAAAAACAATAACTGTCACGACCCGGATTTTTCCCCCAACATCGGGATCGTGATGGCGCCTACTCGTGGTAGCTAGGCAAGCCACTATATTCATACTATCCTGTTTTTAACACAATTTTAATTAAATAAATGCGGAATACTTTATCGAAATGGAAATAACAATTCACCAGGTGAAAATCATACTTGAAATCCTCTACCCAAGACGTGGAGTCACCAACTCACAAATTACTATGGAATACTACACATAAAAGTCTGAAGGAAATATAACATAATTCTGTTTGTCTCGGAACAATGAGACTACAGCTATTAACATAAATAAAGAAAGAGACGCCGGGCCTGCGGACGACTGCAAGCTACCTCGGTCTCAAATGTGATCAACTCCCACGCAATCTATTTACTGCTGCTGCTGCTCCTGGTCGTAACCTGGACCTGTGCAAAAATGCACAGAAGTGTAGCATCAGCACAACCGACCCCATGTGTTGGTAAGTGCCTGGCCTATCCCGGCGAAGTAGTGACAAGCCTAGGACCAGACACCCACATAAACCTGTGCAATTCAATATATATATGTGTACCACAAAATAACAAGAAATAATCAAGTATTAACACGATAAGGAATATCTTAAAGAATTCAACAATTAACCACAGTTAATAATTTCACAAGGAAAAACAAAGTGTAATGTAAACACAAGTAATATCAATTCAAGAAATAGCAAACAGTTGCACGGCATCACCCTTCGTGCTTTTACTCTCATCCTCACATTCATAGTACGACATGATCCTTCGTACGTGGTTCAATAATAGGGCACGGCATGATCCTTCGTGCATAAATAAATAAACATGGCACGGCATCACCCTTCGTGCATTATCACTCTTCCTCACTCAAATAACAATCAAATAAGTTCACAAGGAAAACAAGGTATAATGGAAACACAAGTAATATCAAGTCAAGGAATGGCAAATAGTTGCACGGCATTACCCAAATAAAATATAATGGAAAAACAAGTAATAACAAGTCAAGGAATAGCAAACAATTGCACGGCATCACCCTTCGTGCTTTTACTCTCATCCTCACCAAATAAACAAATAAAGTACACGGCATCACCCTTCGTGCTTTTACTCTCATCCTCACATCCATAGTACGGCATGATCCTTCGTACATGGTTCAATAACGGGGCACGGCATGATCCTTCGTGCATAATCAATAAATAAACATGGCACGGCATCACCCTTCGTGCATTATCACTCTTCCTCACCCAAATAACAATCACAGTTAAGGGTAAAGAAAGAAACAATAATTTATAATCCGTCCCATCAAGGGCAATCAATAATAATCTTCACGACAAGTCCCAACAAGGGAGAACAATGACGATTCGTCTGTAATATATATCTCAAAATAATTATTTTCCAACGACTCACGGTCATACTAGATGCCGCCAGTGTATGGATGCTCGCCACCACAGCCCATACACCGCACTCGATCACATAACACATAACACATAATCCTATTCCCTCAAGCTAGGATAGAACAAACACTTACCACGAATGCTTATGAACAATCCAATCCGTGGAAATGTCTTTTCTTTCAATTTGGCTCCAATCCAACCGTATCTATACACAATTGATTTGATATCATCAATTCTACTCCACAAACTAATTCTTAATACCAAATACAACTTTTACAACATTCTGCCATGAATAGTGAATTTCAACCCGGGCCCACATGGTCGGAATTCGGGGTTAGGACCAAAATCCGGTTACCCATTCCCCCACGAGTTCATATATATAATTTGTTTCAAAATCGGACCTCAATTCGAGGTCCAATTCTCCAATTTATGAAAAACCCTATTTTCTAACAAAAACAAGAATTTTACCATGAAAATCATTGATTTCTTATGAAAAACATGTTTAATGATGTTAGGAATTGAAAGAATTAAGTAAAAAGTGACTTACAATCGTTTTGATGAAGAAGAAATCCTTGAAGAGTCGCAAATGGGTCTTTTGGTTTTGTGAAAAATGAAGAAATGACTGAAATTCGTGTTTTTCAGGTCTCCTGTGTTCGCATTTGCGAACATGGGTTCGCAATTGCGAACCCCGACCAATTTCCGGAGTTTGAAAAATAAGCTAAGGGTGGGAAGTTCGCATTTGCGAACATTTGTTCGCATTTGCGAACATCTCGCATTTGCGAACTAATGTTCGCATTTGCGAACACAATGTTCGCATTTGCGAACACATGCTGTATAAGGCAGTGTTCGCATTTGCGAACAATGGTTCGCATTTGCGAACCAAGGCAGTTTTGGGAAACGTTCGCATTTGCGAACTATTGTTCGCATTTGCGAACATAGGCAGCACTGGGGACCTTCGCAAATGCGAACAATTGTTCGCATTTGCGAACAAGGCTGGCTTCGCATTTGCGATCAAGGTTCGCATTTGCGAGCCTTGCCTTACATTGTCCCCTTCGCAATTGCGAGAAATTCTTCGCAATTGCGAAGCCAACAGCCTGGGTGAAAAAAAACCAGCAGTTCAAAATTCAGATTTTCATCCAACGGCCTATCAAATCTTTACCCGAGCCCCCGGGCTCCAAACCAAACATGTACACAACCTCAAAAACACATTATGGACTTGTTCGTGCGATCATATCGCCAATATCACTTCGTTTTAATCAAATCGAGCCTCAAACTCATGATTTTCATACTTTTGATTTTCAAAACTTCTTAACTTGGAACTCGAGGTCCAAAACCTCTCAAACGACATCCAAATGTCACCAAACTTTACAGAAATCACATATATAATATTTAAGACTTGTACCGGGCGTCGGAACCAAAATACGAGCCCGATACCAAGGTCTATTAATTTATTTCCTTTAATAATTGCATCAAAAACAATTTCACATAAAAATTCATAACTTGGGCTCTAGGCCTCAGAATTCGACTCCGGACACATGTCCAAGTCCCATATTTTCCTACGGACCTCTCGGGACCATCCAATCTCGGGTCGGGATCCGTTTACCAAAAATGTTGACCGAAGTCAACCATATCAATATTAATATCATTTTTATCCAAATTTCTCATAGAATTCATATTTTCTATCACAAAAATCTTTCCGGCTACATGCTCGGATCGTGCACGTAAATCGAGGCAACATAGAATGAGGTTTTCAAGGCCTCGGAAGCTCGAAATTATTAATAAAATAAGTGATGACCCTTTGGGTCGTCACAATAGATCAGGATTGAAACGTGATGGGTTTAAGATCTACCCCAGGTTCCTTCGAACCAAGATACAAGGTCAGAGTGCCCATCCTCGAACGAGTCCGTGACCTCGAAGAGCTCGAAGAAACATTGCTAGACCGAATAATAGAAGGCAAAGTATTCGTAGTCGATCGGGTATCATGGCGGCAATCTCGGCATGTATCAATGAGACATCAGCTAATTAGACGGTACTGAAGTCTAACACATGTGTGGGATCGCCGTGGTATCTCCGAAGCATAGATACATGAAAAACTGGATGCACGGCTGATAAGCTAGGCGGCAAAGCTAATCTGTAAGCCACCCCTCCCACTCTGTCTAGAATCTCAAATGGGCCAATATACCTAGGGGTGAGCTTGCCCTTCTTCCCAAACCTCATCACGCCCTTCATAGGCGACACCCGGAGCAATACTCGTTCACCAACCATGAAATCTACATCTCGAACCTTACGATCCGCATAAGTCTTTTGCCTAGGCTGAGCTGAACGCAATCTCTCCTGAATAGTCTTGACCTTATCCAAGGCCTCCTGAACTAAGTCTGTACCTAACAACCGAGCCTCTCCCGGTTCAAACCATCCAGCTGGTGATCGACATCGCCTACCATACAACGCCTCGTACGGAGCCATCCGGATGCTAGATTGGTAGCTGTTATTGTAGGCGAACTCGGCTAATGGTAGAAGCCGGTCCCGTGAGCCTCCGAAATCAATAATACGGGCTCGAAGCATGTCCTCGAGAATACTGAATAGTCCTCTCGGACGGCCGTCCGTCCGAGGATGAAATGCTGTACTCAGCCGAACACTGGGTGCCTAACTCTCGCTGAACCGCTCTCCGGAACCGCGAGGTAAGCTGCGTACCCGATCTGAGATATAGATACCGGCACCCCATGGAGACGAACAATCTCCCTAATGCAAACCTCCGCTAACCTCTCCGACAAGTAGGAGACGGATACTGGAATAAAGTGTGCTGATTTGGTCGGCCTATCAACAATGACCCAAACAGCATCAAATTTCCTCCGAGTCAAAGGAAGTCCAATAACGAAGTCCATAGTGATCCGCTCCCATTTCCACTCGGGAATTTCAATCCTCCGGAATACACCACCAGGTCTCTGGTGCTCATATTTCACCTGTTGACAATTTAGACACCGAGCGACATACGCAACGATATCTTTCTTCATTCTACGCCACCAATAGTGTTGCCTTAAGTCCTGGTACATCTTCGCGGCGCCTGGGTGAATAGAATACCGCGAACCTGTGGGCCTCTGCTAAGATCAACTCTCGAATTCCTTCGACATTGGGCACACAAACTCGACCATGCAATTTCAATACCCCATCATCATCTAGATTTACCTGTGTGGCACCTCCCCGCTGTACTGTATCTCTCAACTCACGCAAATGAGGATCATCAAATTGCCTCTCACGGATACGCTCTAATAAAGAAGAACGAGCGACCGTGCGGGCTAACACCCTGCTAGGCTCAGAAATGTCTAATCTCACGAACCGGTTGGCTAAGGCCTGGACATCTAGAGCTAATGGTCTCCGATTGACCGGAATATATGCAAGACTACCCATGCTGGCATACTTTCTACTCAATGCATCGGCCACCACATTGGCCTTACCTGGGTGATATAATATAGTAACATCATAGTCTTTTAGCAACTCTAACCATCTCCGTTGTCGTAGATTCAACTCCTTCTGTTTGAACAAGTACTGTAAGCTTTTGTGATCAGTGTACACCTCACATGTCACACCATATAGATAATGCCTCCGGATCTTTAAGGCATGAACCACTGCTGCTAATTCAAGATCATGAACTGGATAATTCTTCTCATGTATTTTTAAGTGTCTCGAAGCATAAACAATAACCTTACCATCCTGCATCGATACCGCTCCAAGTCCTGTACGGGATGCATCACAGTAAACTGTATAAGGCCCTGTACCCATAGGTAGTATCAGCACTGGTGCTGTAGTCAAGGCTGTCTTGAGCTTCTGAAAGCTCGCCTCACACTTATCTGACCACTGGAACTGGGCACCCTTCTGGGTCAACCTGGTCATCGGGGCTGCAATAGAAGAAAACCCCTCTACAAATCGACGGTAGTAACTTGCTAATCCCAAGAAACTCCGGATCTCAGTCACTGAAGTTGGTCGAGGCCAATTCTGGACTGCCTTAATCTTCTTTGGGTCTACCTGAATACCTTCCACTGATACAATGTGACCCAGAAATGCCACCGAACTCAACCAGAACTCACATTTTGAAAATTTGGCATATAGTTGATTATCCTTCAGAGTCTGAAGAACCACTCTGAGGTGCTGCTCGTGCTCTTCCTGGCTGCGGGAGTACACCGGGATGTCATCTATGAAGACTATCACAAACAGATCTAAGTAAGGCCTGAATACTCGATTCATCAACTCCATGAATGCTGCTGGGGCATTGGTCAACCCGAAGGACATGACCAAGAACTCATAATGCCCGTATCTAGAGCGAAAGGCTGTCTTAGGAATGTCAGCCGCCCTGATCTTCAGCTTATGGTAGCCTGATCTCAAGTCTATCTTAGAGAATACCCTCGCTCACTGGAGCTGGTCAAACAAATCATCAATCCTCGGTAGTGGATATTTATTTTTGATAGTCACCTTGTTTAACTGCCGGTAATCAATACACATTCACATCGAGCCATCCTTCTTCTTAACAAATAATACAGGTGCTCCCCAGGGAGAAACACTGGGCCTCATAAAGCCCTTCTCAAGAAGGTCTTGCAACTGATCTTTCAATTCTTTTAGCTCCGGCGGGGCCATACGATAGGGTGGAATAGAGATGGGCTGAGTGCCCGGTGCCAGATCAATACAGAAATCAATATCCCTGTCGGGTGGCATGCCCGGCAGGTCTGAAGGAAAAACCTCAGGAAACTCCCGTGCAATAGGGACTGAATCAATGGAAGGAACTTCTGCGCTGGAATCACGAACATAAGCCAAATAAGCTAGACACCCCTTCTCGACCATACGTCGAGCCTTAACATAAGAAATAACGGTGCGAACGGAGTGGCTTGAGGTACCCTTCCACTCTAATCGGGGTGATTCTGGCAAGGCTAAGGTGACAGTCTTAGCATGACAATCAAGAATAGCATGGTATGGGGACAACCAGTCCATCCCCGATATGACATCAAAATCTACCATATCCAAGAGCAACAGATCCACACGGGTCTCAAGACCCCCAAATATAACTATGCACGAACGATGCACCCGATCGACTATAATGGAGTCACCCACTGGTGTAGCCACATAAACTGGAATATCCAGAGCATAGCTGGGCACAGCCAAATACGGTGCGAAGTAGGAAGACACATAGGAATATGTAGATCCAGGGTCAAATAATACTGAAGCACCTCTGCCACACACAAGAATAGTACCTGTAATCACAGCATCTGATGCCTCTGCCTCCGGCCTGGCTGGTAAAGCATAGAATCGGGGATCTGCACCTCCCCTCTGAGCTGCGTCTCTAGGACGACCATCAACTGGCTGACCTCTACCTCTGGCTGGACGGTCTCCACCTCTACGGTCTCGACCTCTACCTCTATAATCTCTACCCCCGCCTGCGGCTGGCTGGGCAGGCTGAGGGTCAGCTGGGGCCTGAATCATAGGACGAGGACCTCACTGCTTAGAGTTGCCCGCTGCTAGAGGGCAATACCTGATAAAATGACCTGGGACACCACAACTATAGCAACTCTTAGACTGATAGGGCTGTTGGCCCTGATGACCTGAATGGCCTCCACGAACACTCTAAAGAGGCTGAGCATTAATTGTAGGCTGGTCTGAATAATGCCCCCGAACACCACGATCACCTGATCCACCCTGTGAAGCCTGAAGGGCGGAATGAAAAGGCTTGGAGGACTGGCCTCTATCAAAGGATTCTCTGCTACCGGAGGAAGAACCACCAAACCTGCCTGAATGACGAGGCCTCTTATCCGAAGAATAACCGCCTCCCCTAGCAAGAGCCATCTCAACTCTGCGTGCTGCATTGGCTGCCTCCTGAAATGATATGTCACTCCCCACGCCCATAGCCATCTGGAGTCTAATCGACTGATTAAGCCCATTAATAAATATGCGGACCCTCTCCCGCTCCGTGGGAAGTATCACCACTGCATGACGAGCCAAGTCAATAAATCTCGTCTCATACTGTGTAACTGTCATAGTGCCCTGATGGAGGCGCTCAAGCTGCCTCCGAAGTAAATCCCGCTGAGTAGCAGGGAGAAACTTCTCCATAAATAGTTCCGCAAACTGGTCCCATGATAAAGCTGGGGACCCTGCTGGTCGAGTCAAGCAATTATCTCTCCACCAAGTCTTGGCGGATCCTGCAAGTCTGAAGGTACAGAAGTCAACTCCGTTTGTCTCCACGATCCCCATATTCTTGAGAATCTCATGGCAACTGAATAAGAAGTCCTGAGGATCCTCTGATGCGGCTCCGCTGAATGTAGTGGTAAATAGCTTGGAGAACCGATCAAGCCTCCATAACGAATCGAAGTCATGGCCGCTCCATCGCCGGCGTGAGCGTGGTACCCGGCTGAGTGGCCACGGTGGTCGGATGCTGGTGCTTGAGGTGAGGAGCTGCGGCTCGGAGTATGAGCGATAGGGTACGGGCCCCCCTCCGGCTCGAGAAGTGGTGCGGGGCAGCGATAATAAACCCGCTGCGGCAATGCTATCCATAAATCCCGCTATTCGACCAAAGTATCCCGGAGATCCGGGGTAATCAAAGCCTCTCCCGGGACCGAGGCGGGCCCGCCGGAGGCTGTCCGGAGCCGGAACCTCCTCTTCGATCTCAATTTGAGGCTCCACCTCGGGACTGCTGCACGGGGCTGAGCTCTACCCCTACCACGGCCTCCGATACGACCTTGGCCCCTGCCCTCACAGGAGCTGCCTGGGGCTCGGGCTGCTGGTCGGCGGACGAAGAAGTGCGTGTCCTTACCATATGCGAAAGGACAGAATAGAAATTCAATCGGTAATTGAGGAACAAGTCGCACGACAAGAAAGAACAAATGAGAGACTTTTTCCTAACTCAATAAGACTCTGGAGGACAAGTACGGACGTCTCCGTACCTACCTCTCAAACTCTACTAAGCTTGTTCGTGAGTGGTGAGACCTATGTAACCTAGTGCTTTGATACCAACTTGTCACGACCCGGATTTTTCCCCCAACATCGGGATCGTGATGGCGTCTACTCGTGGTAGCTAGGCAAGCCACTATATTCATACTATCCTGTTTTTAACACAATTTTAATTAAATAAATGCGGAATACTTTATCGAAATGGAAATAACAATTCACAAGGTAAAAATCATACTGAAATCCTCTACCCAAGACGTGGAGTCACCAACTCACAAACTACTATGGAATACTACACATAAAAGTCCGAAGGAAATATAACATAATTCTGTTTGTCTCGGAACAATGAGACTACAGCTATTAACATAAATAAAGAAAGAGACGCCGGGCCTGCGGACGTCTGCAAGCTACCTCGGTCTCAAATGTGATCAACTCCCACGCAATCTATTTACTGCTGCTGCTGCTGCTCCTGATCGTAACCTGGACCTGTGCAAAAACGCACAGAAGTGTAGCATCAGCACAACCGACCCCATGTGCTGGTAAGTGCCTGGCCTATCCCGGCGAAGTAGTGACAAGCCTAGGACCAGACACCCACATAAACCCGTGCAATTCAATATATATATGTGTACCACAAAATAACAAGAAATAATCAAGTATTAACACCATAAGGAATATCTTAAAGAATTCAACAATTAACCACAGTTAATAATTTCACAAGGAAAAACAAAGTGTAATGTAAACACAAGTAATATCAATTCAAGAAATAGCAAACAGTTGCACGGCATCACCCTTCGTGCTTTTACTCTCATCCTCACATTCATAGTACGGCATGATCCTTCGTACGTGGTTCAATAATAGGGCACGACATGATCCTTCGTGCATAAATAAATAAACATGGCACGGCATCACCCTTCGTGCATTATCACTCTTCCTCACTCAAATAACAATCAAATAAGTTCACAAGGAAAACAAGGTATAATGGAAACACAAGTAATATCAAGTCAAGGAATGGCAAATAGTTGCACGGCATTACCCAAATAAAATATAATGGAAAAACAAGTAATAACAAGTCAAGGAATAGCAAACAATTGCACGGCATCACCCTTCGTGCTTTTACTCTCATCCTCACCAAATAAACAAATAAATTACACGGCATCACCCTTCGTGCTTTTACTCTCATCCTCACATCCATAGTACGACATGATCCTTCGTACATGGTTCAATAACAGGGCACGGCATGATCCTTCGTGCATAATCAAATAATAAACATGGCACGGCATTAACCTTCGTGCATTATCACTCTTCCTCACCCAAATAACAATCACAGTTAAGGGTAAAGAAAGAAACAGTAATTTATAATCCGTCCCATCAAGGGCAATCAATAATAATCTTCACGACAAGTCCCAACAAGGGAGAACAATGACGATTCGTCTGTAATATATATCTCAAAATAATTATTTTCCAACGACTCACGGTCATACTAGACGCCAGTGTATGGATGCTCGCCACCACAGCCCATACACCGCACTCGATCACATAACACATAACACATAATCCTATTCCCTCGAGCTAGGATAGAACAAACACTTACCTCGAATGCTTATGAACAATCCAATCCGTGGAAATGTCTTTTCTTTCAATTTGGCTCCAATCCAACCGTATCTATACACAATTGATTTGATATCATCAATTCTACTCCACAAACTAATTCTTAATACCAAATACAACTTTTACAACACTCTGCCATGAATAGTGAATTTCAACCCCGGGCCCACATGGTCGGAATTCGGGGTTAGGACCAAAATCCGGTTACCCATCCCCCCACGAGTTCATGTATATAATTTGTTTCAAAATCGGACCTCAATTCGAGGTCCAATTCCCTAATTTATGAAAAACCCTATTTTCTAACAAAAACAAGAATTTTACCATGAAAATCATTGATTTCTTATGAAAAACATGTTTAATGATGTTAGGAATTGAAAGAATTAAGTAAAAAGTGACTTACAATCGTTTTGATGAAGAAGAAATCCTTGAAGAGTCGCAAATGGGTGTTTTGGTTTTGTAAAAAATGAAAAAATGACTGAAATTCGTGTTTTTCAGGTCTCTGTGTTCGCATTTGCGAACATGTGTTCGCAATTGCGAACTCCGACCAATTTCTGGAGTTTGAAAAATAAGCTAAGGCTGGGAAGTTCGCATTTGCGAACATTTGTTCGCATTTGCGAACATTGGCAGTCAAAGGGATGTTCGCATTTGCGAACCAATGTTCGCATTTGCGAACACATGCTGTATAAGGCAGTGTTCGCATTTGCGAACAATGGTTCGCATTTGCGAACCAAGGCAGTTTTGGGAAACGTTCGCATTTGCGAACTATTGTTCGCATTTGCGAACATAGGCAGCACTGGGGACCTTCGCAAATGCGAACAATTGTTCGCATTTGCGAACAAGGCTGGCTTCGCATTTGCGATCAAGGTTCGCATTTGCGAGCCTTGCCTTACACCTGTCCCCTTCGCAATTGCGAGAAATTCTTCGCAATTGCGAAGCCAACAGCTGGGTGAAAAAAACCAGCAGTTCAAAATTCAGATTTTCATCCAACGGCCTATCAAATCTTTACCCGAGCCCCCCGGGCTCCAAACCAAACATGTACACAACCTCGAAAACACATTATGGACTTGTTCGTGCGATCATATCGCCAATATCACTTCGTTTTAATCAAATCGAGCCTCAAACTCATGATTTTCTACTTTTGATTTTCAAAACTTCTTAACTTGGAACTCAAGGTCCAAAACCTCTCAAACGACATCCAAATGTCACCAAACTTTACAGAAATCACATATATAATATTTAAGACTTGTATCGGGCGTCGGAACCAAAATACGAGCCCGATACCAAGGTCTATTAATTTATTTCCTTTAATAATTGCATCAAAAACAATTTCACATAAAAATTCATAACTTGGGCTCTAGGCCTCAGAATTCGACTCCGGACGCATGTCCAAGTCCCATATTTTCCTACGGACCTTTCGGGACCATCCAATCTCGGGTTCGGATCCGTTTACCAAAAATGTTGACCGAAGTCAACCATATCAATATTAATATCATTTTTATCCAAATTTCTCATAGAATTCATATTTTCTATCACAAAATCTTTCCGGCTACATGCTCGGATCATGCACGTAAATCAAGGCAACATAGAATGAGGTTTTCAAGGCCTCGAAGCTCGAAATTATTAATAAAATAAGTGATGACCCTTTGGGTCGTCACAATAACAAAGTCTTACCTGCAAGGCAGCGCCATCGACTCGACGAGACAAATCCATGTTGCTTACGACCTTCAAAGACTCTGTCTCGGCAGCACCGCATAATAAGGATATGTCTGCCGGAGCCTGCTCACTTTCCAGCAATAGGTTGTATCCCGTAGGAATCATAAGCCGACGGGTAGGACCTATCATCGCCATATCCACCCGGGCATAGTCTTCACGCGGCACATCGGCAGAAGAAGGCGCCTGTTCGAGAGCAGCGTTTCCTCGTCAGCAGCCAGCCTGACGACAGCCGGTGTGCTATCATCCTCAACATAAGGAGAAGCGGTATCTCCTGCAACTTCCCTCAAGAGGGCCGCCCTCTCCGGTCGAATGGCGTCGCCCATAAAGATTGGCCTCGACTCAGGACGGCGAGTGATCGCCTTTCTCTGTTCCACGACCACGCCTTTACCAAGGAGTAGTCGATGCCTCTTTCGCTCCAGCGGCTCATCATCCTCAGAAGAATCCTCTTCAATAAGAGGAGGTGGAGGCGAGGGGACCTCTCTGGATGTCGGTTCATTCACCGACTCAACCCCGATATGAGAAGTCTTGGGGACGTCCTCAAAAGTTGGCTCCCGAATCACGGCCCCGCCTTCTGAACGAACGGCGTCGGAATTATTAGCACTAGATGCTTCCACATCTGCTTGGTCGCCCTCAAGGCGAGCGGCCTTAAGAGTGATCTCGCTCACATGAATTACGTGTTCAAAGCCGGAATCTGCTGACGTGGAAGCGGCAGCACGATGTCTCCTCCTCTGCGGTGCGCTCTAAATGCATCAAAAAATATGACATCTAATAAAATATGTGGTCGCCAAACCTAGAACCAGTACAATACCTGGGAGACCATATCTTGTTGTAAATGCGATCCAAGTCCTACACTCCTCCGCGAAGGGGATCAACCGCCCCACCCAGGCTTTAATATTCGGCACAGATTGGGGCGTACGCACCCTTGCTGCAGATATTGTGAGCACGTGATTTTTCCCTATAAGAGAAATACTCCCAAAGATTCAAAATAAAATAATTTTAGTTTTCTTACAATTGTTGTGAATTTTGTGCTATTTTCTTGTATTATTTGCATTTATCTGTGCATATTTATTTGTTTAAATAAATAAAATAAAAAAATATATACAGGCATAATAAGAATCGGGGCCAAGATTAAGTCTGAATTGTGGCCCAATGTTTTAGCCCAAAAGATCCGGTTCAGTTATTTAAATTGATAGAATCTCAGACGTTCATTTCCTCAGATCCAACAGTTGAGACTATTAACGGATTTTTAATGGTTAATTAATATGAGAGACTTGATCTCAACCGTCCAATCCAGATGATCCGACGGAGGAGACCTGTGGCCTCATGTGGGTCAAAACGGCATCGTTTGATTAGGCCAAGCCCTGACCGTTGATCATCAAAGATCCAACGGCCAGGATCACCTTGAAGGCTCCGTGTATATAAGGCTTTGGTCTCCGTAGAGACCAGCCATTATATGCTCCACAAAACCCTGGCCGCCACAACCCTTACACACCACCCCTCCTTCTTTTTCTTTTTTAACCTGCACACCACGAACCCTCCAATAACAACCGCCGGAATATTTCCCAGGAACAACCACCAGGCAGTAATTCGGGAGCCACGCCTCCCTGCCTACGTTCTCTTTTTCATTACGTTCTTTTTCTTCTTCTGTGTGTATATATATGTATATATATATATACATCTATATAATGAATCTGGTCGATTGATCGTTGTTTCAATCTGGTTAGTCGATTTTAAATTTTTGTTTTTGTCCATATTTTGTTAGTATTTTTAGATCCAAAAATATTGTATGTTGGTGTTGTGCATGATTTTCTAAAATTTTGTTTAATTTTTCTT
This sequence comes from Nicotiana noctiflora, assembly GCA_032618575.1. Classification (NCBI taxonomy): domain Eukaryota; kingdom Viridiplantae; phylum Streptophyta; class Magnoliopsida; order Solanales; family Solanaceae; genus Nicotiana; species Nicotiana noctiflora. The sequence continues at coordinate 134,522 of JASVEL010003949.1, forward strand.
AATTATTATTCGCATTTTTTGTCCATACATGTTTATTTGTTAAAAATACAATATGTATATATATATATTTGCATTTGAATTTAGGATTTAATTAAGTAATTTTGGTTATTTTTGCATTTTTAGTCAAATTGTGTGGTCTTGATGTTTAATTGTTTGTGAAAAATTACTACTTAGAGTTAATTAGTAATTATGATAGCATAATTTATTTTTTGTAATTAAAATTACGTTTTTTCAGTTTCATTTCTTAAAAGAAAACAAAGAAAAAAAAAGGAAAAAGAGAGAAAAGAGATTGGAAAATCTGTGAAGGGTTCAGATTGGGCCTTTAAATCATAAAGCCCAAACGAAAAGAGACCAGGCCCTGCACGAACCCAACCCAAGCGACCCTTACACAAATCAGGAACCCATTTGAACGGGTCAACCCGGAAACCCAGTAGCCCAATCCCCTCATTTAATCCAAGCCGTTCAGATTGTTTGATCCAACCGTTTGGATTATTTGAACAATTTTCAATTACCCAAAACCCTCTCAAGACCTTCTGCCCCGCCTCATTCCTCACACGACCCATTCCCCTTTCTATCTCAACATCCCAAGAACCCTAGTCTTAGCCGCCGCACCTTCCCCTTCGCCTGAAACCTAGCGCCGCCGCCTCGCCTTGACTCCCAAATCAACTCCACATAATCCCCTCACCCTCCTCTACCATAAACCCTAACTTGTTTCTTTCGAATATGACCCAATCCATTCCGAATCTCAAATATAAAAGATGATGGGTCAAACACGTTGAGATTCCGAGAATTTGAGGACTGATTTTGTCACTCAAATAAGATCTTTCACTTATTCTTGAAGAAGAGCAAGTGATTAACCTTATTTGGTGATTCAATCAGAAGGTAATTCACGAAGCCAAAGATTAAACCGGTAAATTTCCTTTCACCCGTCTTAATATGTAAGTTTAATGTAATTCCTATCCCGTTTCTTTCTCATGCTTTCTTCTACTCCTCTATTTCTCACCTAATTTATTTATATTTGTGTCTTGTAATTAAGGACTTTTGTTAATTATTAATTTCTTTGGTTTAGAATTTCTGTTTAATGTGTTTTAGTAGTTCGTTTGTGTTCAGTATTCTCTTTTCTCTCTTTTCTGTTTCTGGCCGTCCCCCGAAGACCTTTATTTGGTCGACTTTGTTTCTGATTATTTGGTTAATTGTGTTATAAGATACGAATTGGCTTCAATTAGCGTCGTCGAATGATTAATGTTGTATTTTTGTTCTCACCCGACCCTGTGAATCGTTGTTAAAGTGCATCATTCGATTACTATCCTGTATATATTTTGTAATTGCTCGAATGAATGCTGTCCATTAGCCGCATGGATTTGTAGAACAATATGACAACACTGTTAATATTGAGTTCAAATCCATTATGAGTCATTTTTCTTCTTTGGCTACTGAATTGGTTGTACACTGTTGCCAAGAGCTTGCCAACAACACAGTACTCAGTTTGCTAACAGTTTTTTTAGCTTTTGAATTGGTTATAGCTATTATTTATTCTTTAATTAGGGGCTGCTGATAAATATTTAGGGGTTAGTTAGCATAAACCTAGGGGTCAACCTAGATAATATATAATATGAGGATAGTGGATAGTAGGTAGTTGTCTATTGTTGAAAAAAAAAAAGGGCTGCTCTTTGAATTGGTGAGGCTATAAAGGACAGGAAGAGCAGAAACTAAAAACACACATTGACACCCTTAAAAAATAGTTTCTTTTTCATATACTCTCACTGAAATAGATATTTAAAAACAGATTCTAAAACAGATTTGTTACAAAGATTTGAGAGTTCAAACAAATTCTAAGAGTTACTTTTCTTTTAGAACCGGAGAAATATTTGATAAATACTAGTGTGTGAGCTGTAGAACCTACTGGTTCATTGAACCTTGAAGAGAAAAACTTCAGTTTGAATCACCAAGTGAAATCTTAGTTTAGATTCTGTTTTGTTGATTCTATGGACTTTCGGTGTTTCATTTTGAGGTTATTTGAGCTATCTGAATTGGAGTATTTTGGTTTTTGTCTGTTCTTTCAAACCTTCCTGGGTTTTGCTGCATTTGTCACTGGGCTGTTGTTGATTGTTGTTTGTTGTTGCTGCTCTATATCTGCCTCAGCTGATCTTTTCTTCTCCTCTTTTTGTTGTATTTCCAGGTATTTCTTAGACTATATGAATGCTTGAAGGGTGGAATAAATTGATGCCTTTGTAATAATGCCTCTACTTATTCTGTTTCAATTTGGAAACTTGCTCCAGGATAATAGACTATGTTGAAGTATAGTTTGTATATTTTTATGAACTATGCATTGTTTGATTCAGCAAAAGATTCCTATAGTTCTTTTTTTTATGTTTATAACTGTCGATGTGGAAACCATGTCAATATTAGTCATATAGATCCGAATACTATCGATATCTCTGTTAGGTATGAGTTTGTAATTCTTTCATTCAAAACACAGGTGTAGTTGTGATTTTTTTTTTAGCTAACTTTCGTTAATATTGAGCCATCATGATAAGTGTTAATAAAAATACAATGGATAGGTTTTTGTGTTTATCTAGATTTGAAAGTTAGATTTCATGTTTCCCCGCGTATTATGCTTCTGATATTAATATTTGAAATTTATTGTTATCTAAGGGTTATAGTTGCATCAGGATCTAAAGTAAGTAAGGTTGTAGGCCATTTGTAGCCATCATATAACAATAGATTTGTTAAAACATGGTTATAATCTAAAAATAGTAGTATTTGTTATAATTGGCTAATTGATAAATCCGCAGTCACCGTTGGATTTAATTGGTTATATGTGCCAATTTGAAGGCAAAGTTGACATGCTCATGTTTATATAGGCTTAAACTATGGATGACATTTGGAATAGGCTACTGTTTAAAAAATAGCCTCATAGTATAGACCACCAAGCCCCATTTGAACGTAATTTTTTTTTAAAATATTAGCATTCATCCAGTCTAGCATTGTTTTTGGGCCCGGTATGTTGTTCAACCTAAGGCCGACGACTAGTCTCCTTAGAAGGCTTACATGGGATTTCATCATGAAGCCCAATTCTTCGGGCCACTTCCAAGTATAGTTTTGTTATTACCTTTGGGGATCCATGCTAGGCTTCATTCGGAGCCCGGTTATTGTTTGGTTTAAACTAATTTAAAAAACAACTCAAATTAATCTCATCTAGCCCGTTTTTTTTTGTAATTCTTAAAAGCGAATCTATGTTGCGACTAGGCTTGCTTTGCCCAAAGGCTTTAAATGTACATTTTTTTTTGAAAAATAATAAAGCGGTTTAAAGTTTTGATCAGAGCGCATAATTTATAAAATGTACAAAATCAGATATTTTTTTTAGCCATTTATAATAATTTAAGCGACCGTGCTAGAACCACGGGATCCGGGGGTGCCTAACACCTTCCCTCGGGTCAACAGAATTCCTTACTTAGAATTTCTGGTTCGCACTTCATTTGGAAAGTCAAAAATTTCCTCGATTCGGGATTTGAATAAATCGGTGACTTGGAACACCATAATTTATTCCAAGTGGCAACTCTGAATTAAATAAATAATCCCGTTTTGAATATTATCACTTAAATTGGAAAAACTCCCTTACGCTTTACTCTTTGGATAGGGCGCGCCAAAAGGAGGTGTGACAGATATAAATAATAACAAGATGACAAAAAGTCGAGCAGGCGCAAAATAATTAAGCACGAGGAATAACACTTACGCTCGGCGTTCCATGACTCAGGGAATCCGACAGGGTCCGACACCAGATCCGAGGTTCGGACGACGAAACATTATAGCCTGAATTGGCAATTAGGCTTTTCGTCTATCTCGACAACCAAGCCCTTCGTCCCACAATTCTTCAACTGAAGCATCGTCCCCCGCATGAACCCGGGACTGAACAGCTACAGCAGATGGTATACCGTGACGTCTAATCCGGCCCTCTCGGCATAAGTCGTTAGAATACGACATATCTTCCACGTATAAGGGGTAAGCTGGGCCGGGCATACATTGTAAAACTGGCACAATTCTTTCGCGAATGGTTAAATAGGGAGGCCACACCCCATTATGAAGGGGTATTCATAGAAAGCACAGAACCCAATTCTGTGTATGTTAGCAAAGTCCCCCTCGGCCGTTTGCATGACGACCGTTTTCGAAATCTGACAAGAAACTCGCAGTTCATTCAAAAGAGATTCAGCGAATTTGGACCTTTGCCATGCTGGGGTAGCTCCCTTCGTAGGGAAATCCCTTCGAACGTATAGTTCGCGGGGGACTAGCATGTCTACAGAAAGAGGAACGAAAGGTTTGTGGGATTTCTTCCCACCTTCCAAGGGCAGAGGAACCCTTGAAGTGGCCTTATCCTTATTTGTCCCACGGCGACGACTGCCTTTAGCCATTGTTAACCTTTCTGTCAAATTTAGGGTATACAAATAAGCTCCAAAGTCAATATGAAAAGCTGCTAAATATTTCTATAAGAAAAGATGAATGACAAAAGTGCAAAGAACTTTTTGTAGGGATCCAAAGAATGGAGAACCTTGAAATCCCTCTCTATTTATAGCGGGCACACCTCTCCACACAACAACTGAAGTCAAATATACCTTCCTCCACGCACATATGACGATAACGAATACACCCCTGACTATAAAGGCGCATCGGTAAACTCGCCCGTACAGGCGTCCCGACCTCTCCGCCTATTTTCGTTTTTGTAATAACAATAGTCCTGGAATAAAGTAATATTCTGGCGAGGGGGCCTTCCTTCTATATAAGGAAATGCCTCCCTCATTTGTAGGACAAGTGTTATTTTTATTAATAATACAACTTCTGACTATCATTCTCTCCCTATCTCATCTCTCTATTGTTGGCTAGTTTTGATATTCCAATAAGTTTTACTACGATCTCACTAGAGCAAACTACATACGAATTATAGATCTATCCTTGAGTTTATTACCATTGATCCCGATTTACCCTTTTATAATCTTTGATTATCCCTAACTCATAAAGCAACCGATAGATTTTGGGTCAAACAATTATCCCATTATCGTTTGTTGATGTTTAGCTTGAAAATCGAGATTTTATTTAGTTTTTGTTTCCCAAGTTAACATTGATAAGTATGTTTAATAATTTATGGATTGTGCTTTGTTATTAAGTTTTAGTTTCGACTGTTCTTTATTCTACAAAAACTATTGTGCCGTGGAGATTGGATTGTGCATTTTGCTCAACTGGATAGCATAGAGTTATTGTGATTGTCCATCTGAAATAAGGCTTGTTTGATTCTGAATCTTTAACATTCCAAGATATTGACATTTTACCTATTGAGGTTACATACCAGTATTTCGTGACAAACATTAGCCATCAGCCGTCATAACCTATCCCTACCAAAGACAGACATATTGTCACGACCCGGAATTCCCACCATCGGGGGTCATGATGGCGCCTACTAAATGGGAGCTAGGCAAGCCAAATATTAATTACACCTCCATTAATTACCAAATTCTTATTAGGACTTATTATTAAAACATATAAATTACAGCAGAATAATCAAAATTAGCGGAAGACTTAGTCAAATATGAAAAAGAAAACCCAAACATGATTACACTACCCAAGACTGGTGTCACAATACTCACGAACTTCTAAGAATAATACACATAATTGTCTGAAAGAAAATACAAGCTGTTTATCTCGATTACATGAGATAACATAATGAAAAGCATAGATAGAAGAGACAACGGGTCCTGCGGACGCCTGCAAGGCTATCTCGTAGTCTCAGTAGTCGGAAAATCCACAAGTCGCTACTGCCGCTGCTGCTGTCCGTAACCTGTATCCGCGCAAAAAGAGCGCAGAGTGTAGTATCAGCACAACCGACCCCATGTGCTGGTAAGTGCCTGGCCTATCCCAGCGAACTGGTGACCAAGGCTAAAGCCAGTCATCCACTTAAACCTGTACAGTTACAATACACAAATATATATATATATATATATATACAAAATATTTATAAGGAAAGACTTTGCTCTAAAATAATAGTCAATAACTCGTGATATCCAGAATAATATAATCAACAGAATAAATCTTACTTTCATGTCTCAATTCCTTTCTCATTTCATATCTCGTGGTAGGCGTACCACCCGCTCCCAACTATCACAGTAACTACATCTTGTGGTGGGCGTACCACCCGCTCCCAACTATATCAATAACTATATCTTGTGGTAGGCGTACCACCCGCTCCCAACTATATCAATAGGCTACCGGCAACTATGGCCAATGCCAAGATTTAAATCATTTTGTGGTCGGCGTGCAACACGATCCCATTTCTTATTATATAAGTGGTCGGCGCGCCACACGATCCCAATCCATAAATATATATATAAGTGGTCGGCGCGCCACACGATCCCAATTCATAAATATATATATTACCGGCATTTAGCCAATAATCTTTGCATCAACAATATTTATAATTTCCGGTTTTAAACCAATAATTGATAATAATTTCAACAATTTATCTCCATTACCGATATAACACCAATAACTCTTAATCAATAATTTATTCATAACTAAATTCCTATTCCTTCGAGCTAGGATAGAACAAACACTTACCTCGAAAGTTTACGAATGATTCAATCCGTAGCAATGCCTTTTCCTTTCGAATTTGACTCCAATCCAATCGTATCTATACACAATTGATTTAATATTATCAATACTACTCAACAAACTAATTCCTAAGACCAATTACAACTTTTACGACATTCTGCCCGGAATAGTAATTTTCGACCCCGGGCCCACATGGTCAGAACTCGGGGTTAGGACCAAAATTCGGTTACCCATCCCCCCACGAGTTCATGTATATGATTTGTTTCAAAATAGGACCTCAATTCGAGGTCCAATTTCCCAATTTACGAAAAACCCTATATTTTAACAAAAACAAGAAATTCTACCATGAAAACCTTTGATTTCTATTGAAAAACATGTTTAATGATGTTAGGAATTGAAAGAATTAAGTAGAAAGTGACTTACAATTATTTTGATGAAGAAGGAATCCGTGAAGAATCGCAAATGGGTGTTTTTGTTTTGTAAAAAGTGAAGAAATGAACTGAAAATCGTGTTTTACAGGTCTCCGTGTTCGCATTTGCGAACATGGGTTCGCAATTGCGAACCCCGACCAATTTCTGGAGTTTGAAAAATAAGCTAAGGCTGGGAAGTTCGCATTTGCGAACTTTTGTTCGCATTTGCGAAGCCAAGGCAAATCTGGGGGCTTCGCATTTGCGAGCATATGTTCGCAATTGCGAACTAGGCTGCCTCCAGGGACTCTCGCATTTGCGAACGTTTGTTCGCATTTGCGAACAAGGCTGGGCTGAGGGACCTTCGCATTTGCGAAGCATGCCTTTTCACTGGAGGCCTCGCAATTGCGAGGTTTGGTTCGCATTTGCGAACCCAAACGGTCCTGGGCACCTTCGCATTTGCGACCAAGGGTTCGCATTTGCGAACCCTGCCTTGACCTGCCACCTTCACAATTGCGAAAAATACTTCGCAATTGCGAAGACAACAGCTGGGTGAAAAACCAGCAGTGCAAAAACTCAGAATTTCATCCAACGGCCTATGAAATCTATACCCGAGCTCCCCGGCTCCAAACCAAATATGCACACTAACTCAAAAACATCATACGAACTTGCTCGCGCGATCAAATCGCTAAAATAACATCAAAATCAATGGATTGAGCCTTAAAACTCAAGAATTCTTTCAAATTTCATAATTTCCAAAATTTCCAATTTAAGGCCGAAATGCGTCAAACGACGTCCGTTTTCAACCAAACTTTACAGGAAGCGCTTAACCAATATATATGACCCGTACCGGGAGTCGGAACCAAAATACGAGCCCGATACCAGTACTTTTTAATCAAAAATCAGTTTCAGTTTCCTTAAACATTTTCAGAAAACAATTTAACTGAAAAATTCTTTTACCGGGGTTCTAGACCTCGGATTTGAATTCCGGGCATATGCCCAAGTTCCATATTTTTCTACGGATTTTTTGAGACAGTCAAATCACGGATCCGGGTCCGTTTACAAAAAATGTTGACCAAAGTCAACCATATCAATATTAATATCAAAATTCTTCAACTTTTTCACATATTTCAACATAACTATTTTCCAGCTTTGTGCCCGGACTGTGCACGCAAATCGAGGCAACTATAAATGAGGTTTTCAAGACCTCAAAAGCTCGAAATGATTAATAAAACAAGTGATGACCCTTTGGGTCGTCACAATCTCCACCTCTAAAACAACCGTTCGTCCTCGAACGGACAAAAGAAAGAAGTACCTGAGTCAGGAAACAAATGTGGGTAGCGGCTCCGCATAGCAGACTCGGACTCCCAGGTCGATGCCTCAAGAGGCTGACCTCTCCACTAAACACGCACAGAAGGATAACTCTTCGACCTCAACTGTCGAACCTGCCGGTCTAGAATGGCCAACGGCTCCTCCTCGTAAGATAGATCATTGTCCAATTGGACAGTACTGAAGTCTAACACATGTGTGGGATCGCCGTGGTATCTCCGAAGCATAGATACGTGAAAAACTGGATGCACGGCTGATAAGCTAGGCGGCAAAGCTAATCCGTAAGCCACCCCTCCCACTCTGTCTAGAATCTCAAATGGACCAATATACCTAGGGCTGAGCTTGCCCTTCTTCCCGAACCTCATCACACCCTTCATAGGTGACACTCGGAGCAATACTCGTTCGCCAACCATGAAATCTACATCTCGAACCTTACGATCCGCATAAGTCTTCTGCATGGACTGAGCTGAACGCAATCTCTCCTGAATAGTCTTGACCTTATCCAAGGCCTCCTGAACTAAGTCTGTACCTAACAACCGAGCCTCTCCCGGTTCAAACCATCCAACCGGTGATCGACATCGCCTACCATACAACGCCTCATACGGAGCCATCTGGATGCTAGATTGGTAACTGTTATTGTAGGCGAACTCTGCTAATGGCAGAAACTGGTCCCACGAGCCTCCGAAATCAATAACACGGGCTCGAAACATGTCCTCTAGAATCTGAATAGTCCTCTCGGACTGGCCATCCGTCTGAGGATGAAATGCTGTACTCAACTGAACCTGGGTGCCTAACTCCTGCTGGACCGCTCTCCAGAACCGCGAGGTAAACTGCGTACCCCGATCAGAGATAATAGATACCGGCACTCCATGGAGACGAACAATCTCCCTAATGTAAACCTCCGCTAACCTCTCCGACGAGTAGGAGACGGATACTGGAATAAAGTGTGCTGACTTGGTCAGCCTATCAACAATGACCCAAATAGCATCAAATTTCCTCCGAGTCAAAGGAAGTCCAGTAACGAAATCCATAGTGATCCGCTCCCATTTCCACTCGGGAATTTCAATCCTCCGGAATACACCACCAGGTCTCTGGTGCTCATATTTCACCTGCTGACAATTTAGACACCGAGCGACATACGCAACGATATCTTTCTTCATTCTGCGCCACCAATAGTGCTGCCGTAAGTCCTGGTACATCTTCGCGGCGCCTGGATGAATAGAATACCGCGAACTGTGGGCCTCCGCTAAGATTAACTCTCGAATCGGTGTATACTTCACATGCTACACCATACAAATAATGCCTCCAGATCTTCAATGCGTGAATAATCGCCGCCAATTCTAGATCATGCACTGGATAGTTCTTCTCATGAATCTTCAACTGCCTCGAAGCATAGGCAATAACCTTGCCATCCTGCATTAACACCGCACCAAGCCCAATACGGGAAGCATCACAATAAACAGTATAAGGTCCTGTACCTGTGGGTAAAACCAATATGGGTGCTGTGGTCAAGGTTGTCTTGATCTTTTGAAAGCTCGCCTCACATTCATCGGACCATTCAAATTGAACACCCTTTTGGGTCAATCTGGTCAGTGGGGTTGCAATAGACGAAAATCCTTCTACGAATCGGCGATAATAACCCGCTAACCCCAAGAAACTCCGAATATCTGTGGCTGGTCTAGGCCAGCTTTTGACTGCCTCAATTTTCTTCGGATCAACCTGAATACCTGCTGCCGTCACAATATGACCCAGGAATGCAACTGAACTTAGCCAAAACTCACACTTTGAAAAATTTTGCATATAGCTGGCTATCTCTCAGAGTCTGTAAGGCCACTCTGAGATGTTGCGCATGCTCCTCCTGACTGCGGGAATATATTAATATGTCATTAATGAAGACTATTACAAACAAGTCTAAATAAGGCTGGAACACCCGATTCATTAATTCCATAAAAGCTCGCCGGAGCATTTGTCAACCCAAAAGACATGACCGAAATTCATAATGACCATACCGAGTGCGGAACGACTGTCTTAGGGACATCGGATGCCCTAATCTTCGGCTCTGATGATAGCCGGATCTCAAATCTACCTTTGAAAATATCTTGGCACCCTGAAGCTCTGGTCAAATAAATCATCAATTCGCGAAAGTGGATATTTATTTTTGATAGTCACCTTGTTTAACTGACGATAGTCAATGCACATTCTTATCAAACCATCTTTCTTCTTTACAAATAATACAGGTGCACCCCACGGCGAAACACTGGGTCTAATGAAACCCTTTTCAAGTAAATCCTGCAACTGTTCCTTCAACTCTTTTAACTCTGGCGGAGCCATATGGTATGGGGGAATGGAAATGGGCTGAGTGCATGGAACCAAATCAATGCAAAAATGAATGTCCCTATCGGGCGGCATACCTGGTAAGTCTGAAGGAAATACTTCAGGAAATTCGCGAACCACCGGCACAAAGTCAATAGAAGGAACCTCAGCACTAGAATCACGGACATAGGCCAAATAAGCCAAGCATCCGTTTCCAACCATACGCTGAGCTTTAACATAAGAAATAACATTACGGCTAATATAACCTGAAATTCCTTTCCACTCTATACGAGGCGAATTCGGTAGGACTAAAGTCACAGTCTTGGCATGGCAATCTAAAATAGCATGATACGGAGATAGCTAGTCCATGCCTAGTATAATATCGAAGTCCACCATATTTAGGAGTAATAAATCAGCACGGGTCTCGAGACCCTCAATTACTATTATACATGACCGATGAACTCGATCAACCACAATAGAGTCGCCTACTGGTGTAGACACATGAACAGGAACACTCAGTGGATCACTGGGCTGAATCAAGTATGGTGCAAAATAGGAAGACACGTACGAATATGTAGACCCAGGGTCAAATAATGCTGATGCCTTTCTATCACAAACCAAAATAATACCTGTAATGACGGCATCGGAAGACTCAGCCTCTGGTCTGGCGGGAAGTGCATAACATCGGGGCTGTGCCCCACCACCCTGAGCAGTATCTCTAGGACGATCAGCTGATGGCTGGTCTCTACCTCTATCGGTCTGAGCTCCACCTCTATGACCTCTACCTCCACCTCTATGTCCTCTACCTCTCTAGCTGGCTGGGCAGGCGGTGAGGGAACTGGGGCCTGAATTATGGCACGAGAACCCTGCTGGTGAGATCTGTCAGAAGCTCGAGGGCAATACTTTGCAATGTGCCTAAGATCACCGCACGTAAAACAAGCCCTCGGCTGCTGAAAATGGCGAAGTGGTGGTGCACTGATAGGCTGCTGATCAGAGTAGCGTGGCTGAGAATTACGATCACCTGAAGCATCGTGAGAAACCTGAAGAGCTGACTGATAAGGCCTAGGAGGATGGCCTCTATCATAAAAATCTCTATCTCCAGACGAGGTACCACCGAATCTACCCGAATTACGAGATCTCTTATCTGATCCATGTCTCGCTCCCTGTGACAGAGCCATCTCGATCCGGCGGGCTGCGTTAGCCGCCTCCTGAAAAGTGATTTCAGTTCCTGCCCCCACAGCCATCTGTAGCTGAATTGGCTGATTCAAGCCATCAATAAACCTTCTCACCCTTTCCCTATCTGTGGGAAGTATGATAATAGCATGACGAGCCGGGTCCACGAACCTAGTCTCGTACTGTGTGACAGACATAGAACCCTGATGAAGACGCTCAAATTGCCTGCGCAGAGCCTCCCGCTGAGTTGCTGGAAGGAACTTCTCCAAGAATAATTCTGCAAACTGCTCCCAAGTCAAAGATGACGATCCCGCTGGCCTGGATAGACAATAATCTCTCCACCAAGTCTTGGCGGAACCGGATAACCGAAAAGTAGCAAAGTCCACACCATTAGTCTCCACAATACCCATAGTACGGAGAACTTCGTGGCAGCTGTATAGGAAATCCTGTGGATCCTCTGAAGGAGTGCCACTGAATGTGGTAGTGAACAGCTTGGTAAACTTGTCTAATCTCCACAACGCGTCAGCAGACATGGCTGCACCATCATTAGACGGAGTCGTAATAATAGGTCGAGCTGCCTCAACTGGCTGAATCATAGGATCTTGCGCCCTGGGGAATTACTGGCTCCGGAGTGCGCGTAGCAGGAGTCTGATTACCTCCTCCAGCCTGAGAAGTGGCTGGTGCTACCGGTAATAAACCTGCTCTGGTGATATGATCCATAAAACCTGCTATCCGGACCAAAGCATCCTGAAGATCCGGTGAAAACAAAACTCCTCCTGGGACCTGAGCTGGGCCTACTGGAGCTGCTGGGGCTGGAACCTCCTCCTCGACATGAGTCTGAGGTTCTGTCACTTGGGCCGCTGCTCGGGGATGAGCTCTGCCCCTACCTTGTCCTCTAGGACGACCTCGACCTCGGCCTCTACCCCTAGCGAGAGCTGCCGCTGCTGGGACCTCGGGCTGCTGGTCAGTAGATGAGGATGCACGTGTCCTTACTATCTGCGGAAGAACAGAGTAGAAGTTCAATTAACATTTAAAAGATCAAGTCGCACGACTGGAAAGAATAAAGGGAATATTTTCCTAACTGTGTAGCCTCTGGAGGATAAATACAGACGTCTCCGTACCGATCCTTCAGACTCTACTAAGGTTGTTCGTGAGTTGTAAGACCTGTGCAACCTAGAGCTTTGATACCAACTTGTCACGACCCGGATTTCCCACCATCGGGGGTCATGATGGCGCCTACTAAATGGGAGATAGGCAAGCCAAATATTAATTACACCTCTATTAATTACCAAATTCTTATTAGGATTTATTATTAAAACAAATAAATTACCAGCGGAATAATCAAAATTAGCGGAAGACTTAGTCAAATATGATAAAGAAAACCCAAACATGATACACTACCCAAGACTGGTGTCACAATACTCACGAACTTCTAAGAATAATACACATAATTGTATGAAAGAAAATACAAGTTGTTTATCTCGATTACATGAGATAACAGAATGAAAAGCATAGATAGAAGAGACAACGGGTCCTGCGGACGCCCTGCAAGGCTACCTCGTAGTCTCAGTAGTTGAAAAATCCACAAGTCTCTACTGCCGCTGCTGCTGTCCGTAACTTGTATCTGCGCAAAAAGAGCGTAGAGTGTAGTATCAGCACAACCGACCCCATGTGCTGGTAAGTGCATGGCCTATCCCAGCGAACTAGTGACGAGGCTAAGGCCAGTCACCCACTTAAACCTGTACAGTTACAATACACATATATATATATAGAAAATATTTATAGGGAAAGACTTTGCTCTAAAATAATAGTCAATAACTCGTGATATCCAGAATAATATAATCAACAGAATAAATCTTACTTTCATGTCTCAATTCCTTTCTCATTTCATATCTCGTGGTAGGCGTACCACCCGCTCCCAACTATCACGGTAACTACATCTTGTGGTAGGCGTACCACCCGCTCCCAACTATATCAATAGGCTACCGGCAACTATGGCCAATGCCAAGATTTATCAATAGGCTACCCGCAACTATGGCCAATGCCAAGATTTAAATCATTTTGTGGTCGGCGTGCCACACGATCCCATTTCTTATTATATAAGTGGTCGGCGTGCCACACGATCCCAATCCATAAATATATATAAGTGGTCGGCGCGCCACACGATCCCAATTCATAAATATATATATTACCGGCATTTAGCCAATAATCTTTGCATCAACAATATTTATAATTACCGGTTTTAAATCAATAATTGATAATAATTTCAACAATTTATCTCCATTACCGATATAACACCAATAACTCTTAATCAACAATTTATTCATAACTAAATTCCTATTCCTTCGAGCTAGGATAGAACAAACACTTACCTCGAAAGTTTACGAATGATTCAATCCGTAGCAATGCCTTTTCCTTTCGAATTTGACTCCAATCCAATCGTATCTATACACGATTGATTTAATATCATCAATACTACTCAACAAACTAATTCCTAAGACCAATTACAACTTTTACAACATTCTGACCGGAATAGTAATTTTCGACCCCGGGTCTCGGGGTTAGGACCAAAATTCGGTTACCCATCCCCCCACGAGTTCATGTATATGATTTGTTTTAAAATCGGACCTCAATTCGAGGTCCAATTTCCCAATTTACGAAAAACCCTATATTTTAACAAAAACAAGAAATTCTACCATGAAAACCTTTGATTTCTATTGAAAAACATGTTTAATGATGTTAGGAATTGAAAGAATTAAGTAGAAAGTGACTTACAATTGTTTTGATGAAGAAGGAATCCGTGAAGAATCGCAAATGGGTGTTTTTGTTTTGTAAAAAGTGAAGAAATGAACTGAAAATCGTGTTTTACAGGTCTCTGTGTTCGCATTTGCGAACATGGGTTCGCAATTGCGAACCCCGACCAATTTCTGGAGTTTGAAAAATAAGCTAAGGCTGGGAAGTTCGCATTTGCGAACTTTTGTTCGCATTTGCAAAGCCAAGGCAAATCTGGGGGCTTCGCATTTGCGAACATATGTTCGCAATTGCGAACTAGGCTGCCTCCAGGGACTTTCGCATTTGCGAACGTTTGTTCGCATTTGCGAACAAGACTGTGCGAAGAATGCTTCGCATTTGCGAAGCATGCCTTTTCACTGGAGGTTTCCTTTTCTATTTTTTGACAATAAGACAAAATCACGACTTTTTTAAAATATTTCAGTAGGGTTTTGGTATTTTGTCACGACCCTAGTTCACCAATCGTGAACCTGTCATGACGGCACCCAATCCCCACGACTAGGTAAGCCTAACACATTGCGGAAAATACAAGCTTATGCACATTTAATAAGAATTAGCGGGAAATGAGATAAAAGGAATGTAATCCGTGCCGCTTGGCACATACACTCGTCAAACACACTATGAAAAAAAAATACCACCAAGACCCGGAATCCCACGGGCAACACAGACTAAGAAAGAGTACAACTGTGGATCTATACATCAAGAATGTCTATACAACGGAACCAAGGGAAATAACCGATATCACTAATGAGAATAGAAGGGGACTCTCTGGATCCGCGGACGTAGCAGATCATACCTCAAGTCTCCTCATAGTGCTCCTAAATCACCTGTAATGTGCCTGATCTGATGTACCTGGATCTGCACAACAAAAGTGTGTAGAAGAGTAGCATGAGTACACCACGGCGGTACTCAGTAAGTGCCAAGCCTAACCTCGATGGAGTAGTGACGAGGAAGGTCAGGGCCCTACTGAGAGAAAACAGTTACAAAAATGATAATAACAATAATAAGCAGCTTAACGATAATAATTCCGAAATAACAACAATAAAATGATTACCGCAACCGTCTACAATTAACTAACAACAAGTAACAAACTCAATTAATAAGTCCAGGACCTGTGGGAATTGAACCCACAGTCCCATTAACAATACCCCTGGGTCTCCGGGAATCGAACCCGCAGCCCATGTCTCAGTAAATCTCAGGATCTCCGGGAATCGAACCCGCGGTCCACATCTCAATAAATCTCAGGATCTCCGGGAATCGAACCCGCAGTCCACATCTCAATAAATCTCAGGATCTCCGGGAATCGAACCCGCAGTCCACATCTCAATAAATCTCAGGATCTCCGGGAATCGAACCCGCAGTCCACAACAATATCACTCCGGGTCTCTGGGAATCGAACCCACAGCCCTGGGATCTCCGGGAATTGAACCCGCAGTCCACCAACACAACAAATAAAGAAAACGCACACGGAAAATATAATATGCTTAACTACAACTTCACCGAGGACTAGTGCCAACAATTATCAAGAAGTTCGGTAGGACAATTAGGCAATTAGACCGATAAATCCTACCTAATCATGCTTCCCTAACGAATACCAGGTAAATACCACAATTTAATAAATTAAGAACAGGAATATCACGAATTGAACAATTCAAGTAAAGTGAGTTACAACAACCATGATTAGGGTAGAGAGGCTGTTTCCGGCCGACCCTCGGCTCAGAAAAAGAGAGAGAAAATCAACAAACAAAACAAAACAAAACTATCACATAATATCCTAAGGGTAAAGGTTCCCCCACACGAGGTTAGTCAAGCCACTTACCTCGATTCCGGTACAAAACCGCTAAGAGACAACCCTCTTGCCGCGAATATCCGACTCCGAGTGGCCCGAATCTAGTCAAACCAATTACATAGTATAAATAACATCGCAAATAACTAATTACAGTGATAAATTACCGCTACAACGCGAAAGTGGGTGAAATGACCAAAATACCCCTGAATCCATCTGCTTGGAATTGAAATATTTTTACGTTTTCAGAACTCTCGTACTCTCACGAGTCTAACCATATAAAAATCTCCCAAATCGGACCACAAATGGCCCTTCAAATCCCAAATTTAAAGTTTTTGCTCCAAGCCCTAATTTCTTACAATTTTGCTATGTTTTCATAAATTTCAAGGATGATTCTTCAATAAAATCATGTATTTAGTTCATAGGACTTACCTCTAATCACTTCTTGTCAAAACCCCTTCAATTCTCGTCCAAAAGCTCTCAAGAATGACAAAAAATGGTGAAAAAATGGGTTTGGTTCGCGGATGAAATGTTTTAAAACTTACTGTCCAGGTATTTTGTTCACCGCGATCGCGGGAAATGCTTCGCGATCGCGGAGAACAAATTCTGGCCCAAAAATTACCCTTCGCGATCGCGGGAAATGTCTCGCGATCGCGGTGAACAACTTCCAGTTCCTCCGGACAGGCTTCAGTAAAATGGTCATAACTTTTTACACACAACTCCAAATGATGAATGGTTTGATGTTCTGGAAACTAGACACATAGGTCTATAACTTTCATTTGTTGATCATTTCCTGAATCCTTATACATTTCGAGATAAAAGCTTCCAAATCCATTTATGTGTTTTAGATATCCTTCTCGGACAGCATAGAGTGTAACGTATATAACTTGTTCTACAAATTTCCAAATGTGGATTTCTTTATCTTTCTGAAAACTAGACACGATGATCTACAACTTTTCGTTTTTGAATCACCTCAAAATACCTTTTAGATAAAAAGATATGATCTTCCAAAGTAGGGCCTGCGCGACAGAAATTTCCTCTTCGCGATCGCGAAGCCACTTACGCGATCGCGATTCATTAGTTCTTTTCTCAGATTCTACTAACCGCGATCGCGACCAGTACCCCGCGATCGCGTAGAGCACTGCTGTAGCCAAAAACCAGCAGTGAAAAATGGCCTAGAAATGGTCCGAAACCACCCCGAAACTCACCCGAGGCCCCCGGGACCTCAACCAAAACACCAACACTTCCTATAACCTTATTCAAACTTGTTCCAATCATCCAAACACGTCCATAAACACAAAAATTATCAATTTACAACGGATTCGAGCCTAAATTTCTTAAAACTTTCCGAATTGCACATTCGATCTAAAACCCGACCAAACGACGTCCGAATGACCTGAAAATTTGCGGACATATCCAAAATCACATAACGAAGCTACAGAAAAATTGTCGGAATTCCATTCCGACCCCGGATCAAAATCTCACCTATCGTTCGGATTCGCCAAAATTTCAAACTTCGGCATTTCAAGCCTAATTGAGCTACGAACCTCCAAAATACTTTCCGAACGCGCTCCCAACCCCGAAATCACCTAACGGAGCTAATGGAACCATCGGATTTCCGTTCCGAGGTCATCTTAACACTGTTCCGGCTACGGGCCATTTTCTAACTTTAAAGCTCTCATTTAGGGACTAAGTGCCCCAAAATACTCCAAATTTCAGAACCGACTCTCCCGGCAAACCACAATAGCAGAAATGAACTTAGGGGAACAGTTAAATTGGGGATTGGGGCGTAAATTTCGAAAACGACCGGCGGGGTTGTTACATCTTCCCACCCTTAAAAGATTCGTTTGTCCTCGAACGAGCATAGAAAACATACCTGGACTAGTGAAAAGATGAGGGTACTGGCTGCGCATATCCTGCTCGGTCTCCCAAGTCACCTCCTCGACCGGCTGGCCCCGCCGCGGAACCTTTACCGAAGCGATGTTCTTTGACCTTAGCTTTCTGACTTGCCTGTCTAGAATGGCTACTGGCTCCTCAACATAAGACCGATCCTCGTCTAGCTGAACATAAGTGAAATCCAACACATGTGACAGGTCACCATGGTACCTCCGGGCATAGAGGCATAAAATACGGGATGGACTCCGGCTAGGCTGGGAGGTAAGGCCAACTCATAAGCAACCTCCCCAACATGCCTCAAAATCTCAAAAGGGCCAATAGATCTAGGACTCAGCTGGGCACATTAGCTTGATATAATCTGAAGATATTCCCTCTTGTTCAACAATTAAGTCTTAGAGCCTAATTCCAACATCAGGAATTCTATGTCAGGCTTGTTTTTATCAAGAGATCACTCAATATTCCTCAAACGCCATCCTCAAACATGATTGCATAACCTTGCTGGATTCTTACCTTGCAACACTAAATCCACGGGACCACGATAATATTTTATGATCAAATTAGCCAAAAATTCAACGAATCAGATGCTCCCATTGCACCTCATGATCTACATAGGTCTCGTTCCAACTTTTACAATACCGACACGACGGAAGAGATGTGTCGATATCCATAACCAACTAATGAATCAACAATTCATTGGGTCTATATTCCTGACAAGATCCATTACCTTGTCCTAAACCAGAGGATGATCCTTTCCTCTATAATATACTTTATATAATCAGTTTGCACTGACCCCAAATCACATAATCTCATCTCACCCAGTACGAACTGCTCAGGCGATAAGCCACATCAGACACAATCAAAAGTCCCACAAGATGACACAATGTGCTAGTAATCCACTAATTCGTACGTGATACAAAGGAAGGCGAACACTAGAGAGAACTATTCAACTCTCACATTAACATGGACCTCCTCGGAAAATAGGAAACAGAACACATAAAAGCAATTATAGACACCGAAATAAACATCACACTGTTGCGGCGTGCAACTCGATCCCAACAATATGACCATGGCGGCGTGCCACCCGATCCCAACAATATAACCATGGCGGCGTGCCACCCGATCCCAACAATATAGACTCACACAAAGAGTCATATGTCGAGCTGAATAGCTCATCACATCAAAATACTGAATATCGATCATAAGCACACTAAGGTGCATGATATCAGACTCAATGAAAACATATAGCGCTATAGGCCATGAACTCAAGCACAACTGAGGTGCGACATAAGACATGAGCATCAAGAGCCATCATGCTCATATAACATCACCGCTGAGCGGAACCTCAACACATAAGGAACTTACCAAGCCGTCGCACACTCATACGGCGCAATATATCTTTACTTGAATTAACTAACCGCGAAATAAGACCGCGACTATCCCTCCATAAAGGGCGCATTGCTGGAAGAAACATAACTGGCCTGACGCAAGGCTCACTTCCACATTTAAATCTATCCACCGACCTTAAGTCTATCCTGGCCGTGCCAAGCTAAGTCAATAATATTTCACAAGTCTATAACCCACTAAGGAGAGTGCCCTCCAGGCATAAGTTCTCAAATGGATGATATCACCAAAATCCTCACACTTGGTTTAAATTTCTAACAAATCAAGTGACTACAAGTCACACCTATACAATCTTCTTGGGGGTCAAGCTCCCACCATCTTCCGAATAATTAAACGGACCTGCACATTCAACCCACCGGCTGCACTAACACTGAAAAGCGATCAGGAGTCCCTAACCGGGATGCAAAGCCTTTCTCATAGAACACCGATCTCAAATGATATTGATGTTAATACCCATCTTACTCAAAACAGTGACACTCTTTCCCTGCTCATCCGAGCTCTTTATATCACATTCATTGACCAAATTGTGACCTTGGTCCTTACTTCAAATTTTCATACTACTCACTGCACCCCACGTACCGATATACGATAGGCACAATTTCCATCATAGCTCTAGAACTGACGATAGGCTAATACTTCATCACATAAGACTTTTCATTAAGCTCACTGCAGGAGAACTATAACAACATACGACGAATTCTCATAACCATCGAATATGCCAATCCATAAGTAGTGGTCCAAGCCACCATAACCCTTCCCGAGATCTGCCTACTCATAACAAGCCCTTAACAGAAGAATACTTCAGAATAACATCAATCACTGCGGCCGACAAGTCTCAAATGCACCGCCACAAATCACATGCATAATTCGATCACGTTGCATGAACCGATCATTGACACTAATACGCCAACTCAACTATGGCTAATCAATCTACTTCCTTCCAGGTTATCCTTGATTGCCTTAAAAATGTTAATATCTTCCTTCAATACCTAACTTATTCCAACCGCACTTACCCCGAGTGACCTTAAATCATGAGGCCATGCTATCTTAAGAACGACGACCATTTCATGTCTCTCAAATACTACACCACAAGTCAAAACATCATAGATCATTTTGTGCCTTTCTTCATAAGTTGCTTCAAAAGCTTGAGCCTCAACTGTACTTATAGACTCGGAATTATCAGGCACCACACTTTACCTCTTGAATTCACTAGGACCGCTATTGAGAACCATCCGGCCCTGACTTGGCCCAGTACCCAACCAACTCTACTGAATGTTTATAACATATGAATGCCCTCTCGATAAAGCACCCAGCGGAACCACTTCCCGCGAAGCCTGCACCTATACGAGGCATAAGTCATGAATCTTTCCTCAAGTTTGAACATGAGCCAGTAAGGCTAACCATAACATGCATTCAACAGTACATATACTCAAATTACCACACATGGTCCTTTCTCGTGGCTGCAATAACACAATAATACGCTAGTATCCAGAATTCACACCGGTAATTAACCATGCGACCCAATCTTAAGCGGTGGGACTCTCCCACTTAGCCCAAAGCCACTATTACACGACTCTCGAACACATTAGAACCATTCTCTCGAGTCATTTACTATTATTCAACTGCAACTCACTTGATCCAAAGAATATAACCACATGTGCTCTATTAGCACTCTAACATCATAGGGTATGACCTCATCCCAATACAACCAAACATCTTCTCGCTCCATGCACCGAGCATTCTCTACCAACAACATCTTAAAACATACTATGATTCTCACACGCCTACGAAGCACCATGTAGCCTTTGTCAAATATTTCCCTGCTGATAATAAAATGCAGAGTTTATTAGGGACACAAGAACATCTAAAGTCCCAACATTATACCATACGAGCCTCAACTCTTGCCCATCCGCAAGTTTTCAAGAACTTTGGAATAGCACCTAAATACATCGCAGGCCAAATCTGACACGACACATGACCCATAATTACATCGTTGATAGTGAAATCCTTTCACTTGACACGAAGCCTTAAGATACATCTTGCTAATCCATGATACTAGCCCTTAACATTCGTACGTCTTCATCATAAAACAAGCCCAAGGCATTCGTTTGGTACATGTCCTTCTTAAGACAGTTAAACTCATTTTCCCCAATATCTCTGCTGGCTGAATCCTTCGCTAAATAGATATCTCATATGAACCATATAGTCTTTATTACCACCAACTATTTTTAGATCTACATCCACCTTGTGATTCTACCATTGTTGTGACGATTTGGCAGTTAAGTAAACCTTGTCACGACCGTACTATCAACCGAATGCCAGAACCTAGTGCACCCCCATGTGCACAATTGAAGATCTCTCATTTCTCTTGCATTATCGATATGGACGACACGCGGTAACAATAGTTGAGTAAATTCTTGACTCCCTTGAGATCTCTCTGCAGCGTCACGAACCGTCGGTGCATATTTGATACCGAGTGCGCAATTTCAATACACGAGTGGATACAAAAAAACATATGACATAGGCTTCAACTGAATAAATGACGCACGATAAGGAATTCAAAGAATTGAAGAGTTTCCTAAACAGTTACATAGCCTCTCGTAGATAAATACAGACGTCTCCGTATCGATCAGCGAGACTCTAAGTAACCGGTCTGTGTCCCGCGACTCCTATGAACCTAGAGCTTTGATACCAACTTGTCACGACCCTAGTTCACCAATCGTGAACCTGTCATGACGGCACCCAGTCCCCACGACTAGGTAAGCCTAACACATTGCGGAAAATACAAGCTTATGCACATTTAATAAGAATTAGCGGGAAATGAGATAAAAGGAATGTAATCCGTGCCGCTTGGCACATACACTCGTCAAACACACTGTGAAAAAAAAATACCACCAAGACCCGGAATCCCACGGGCAACACAGACTAAGAATGAGTACAACTGTGGATCTATACATCAAGAATGTCTATACAACGGAACTAAGGGAAATAACCGATATCACTAATGAGAATAGAAGGGGACTCTCCGGATCCGCGGACGTAGCAGATCATACCTCAAGTCTCCTCACAGTGCTCCTAAATCACCTGTAATGTGCATGATCTGATGTACCTGGATCTGCACAACAAAAGTGTGCAGAAGAGTAGCATGAGTACACCACGGCGGTACTCAGTAAGTGCCAAGCCTAACCTCGATGGAGTAGTGACGAGGAAGGTCGGGGCCCTACTGAGAGAAAACAGTTACAAAAATGATAATAACAATAATAAGCAACTTAACGATAATAATTCCGAAATAACAACAATAAAATGATTACTGCAACCGTCTACAATTAACTAACAACAAGTAACAAACTCGATTAATAAGTCCAGGACCTGTGGGAATTGAACCCACAGTCCCATTGACAGTACCCATGGGTCTCCGGGAATCGAACCCGCAGCCCATGTCTCAGTAAATCTCAGGATCTCCGGGAATCGAACCCGCAGTCCACATCTCAATAAATCTCAGGATCTCCGGGAATCGAACCCGCAGTCCACATCTCAATAAATCTCAGGATCTCCGGGAATCGAACCCGCAGTCCACATCTCAATAAATCTCAGGATCTCCGGGAATCGAACCCGCAGTCCACAACAATATCACTCCGGGTCTCTGGGAATCGAACCCACAGCCCTGGGATCTCCGGGAATTGAACCCGCAGTCCACCAACACAACAAATAAAGAAAACGCACACGGAAAATATAATATGCTTAACTACAACTTCACCGAGGACTAGTGCCAACAATTATCAAGAAGTTCGGTAGGACAATTAGGCAACTAGACAGAAAAATCCTACCTAATCATGCTTCCCTAACGAATACCAGGTAAATGCCACAATTTAATAAATTAAGAACAGGAATATCACGAATTGAACAATTCAAGTAAAGTGAGTTACAACAACCGGCGCATGTACACGCCCGTCACCTCGCGTACAAGGCATTTAAACTATCACATAATATCCTAGGGGTAAAGGTTCCCCCACACGAGGTTAGTCAAGCCACTTACCTCGATTCCGGTACAAAACCGCTAAGAGACAACCCTCTTGCCGCAAATATCCGACTCCGAGTGGCCCGAATCTAGTCAAACCAATTACACAGTATAAATAACATCGCAAATAACTAATTACAATGATAAATTACCGCTACAACGCGAAAGTGGGTGAAATGACCAAAATACCCCTGATTCCATCGGCTCGGAATTGAAATATTTTTACGTTTTCAGAACTCTCGTACTCTCACGAGTCTAACCATATAAAAATCTCCCAAATCGGACCACAAATGGCCCTTCAAATCCCAAATTTAAAGTTTTTTCTCCAAGCCCTAATTTCTTACAATTTTGCTATGTTTTCATAAATTTCAAGGATGATTCTTTAATAAAATCATGTATTTAGTTCATAGGACTTACCTCTAATCACTTCTTGTCAAAACCCCTTCAATTCTCGTCCAAAAGCTCTCAAGAATGACCAAAAATGGTGGAAAAATGGGTTTGGTTCGCGGATGAAATGTTTTAAAACTTTCTGTCCAGGTATTTTGTTCACTGCGATCGCGGGAAATGCTTCGCGATCACGGAGAACAATTTCTGGCCCAAAAATTACCCTTCGCGATCGCGGGAAATGCCTCGCGATCGCGGTGAACAACTTCAAGTTCCTCCGGACAGGCTTCAGTAAAATGGTCATAACGTTTTACACACAACTCCAAATGACGAATGGTTTGATGTTCTGAAAACTAGACACATAGGGCTATAACTTGCATTTGTTGATCATTTCCTGAATTCTTATACATTTCGAGATACAAGCTTCCAAATCCATTTATGTGTTTTAGATATCCTTCTCGAACAGCATAGAGTGTAACGTACATAACTTGTTCTACAAATTTCCAAATGTGGATTTCTTTATCTTTCTGAAAACTAGACACGATCATCTACAACTTTTGTTTTTGAATCACCTCAAAATACCTTTTAGACAAAAAGATATGATCTTCCAAAGTAGGGCCTGCGCGACAGAAATTTCCTCTTCGCGATCGCGAAGCCACTTACGCGATCGCGATTCATTAGTTCTTTTCTCAGATTTTACTCACCGCGATCGCGACCAATACCCCGCGATCGCGTAGAGCACTGCTGTAGCCAAAAACCAGCAGTGAAAAATGGCCTAGAAATGGTCCGAAACCACCCCGAAACTCACCCGAGGCCCCGGGACCTCAACCAAAAACACCAACACTTCCTATAACCTTATTCAAACTTGTTCCAATCATCCAAACACGTCCATAAACACAAAAATTATCAATTTACAACGGATTCGAGCCTAAATTTCTTAAAACTTTCCGAATTGCACATTCGATCTAAAACCCGACCAAACGACGTCCGAATGACATGAAAATTTGCGGACATATCCAAAATCACATAACGAAGCTACAGAAATTGTCGGAATTCCATTCCGACCCCGGATCAAAATCTCACCTATCGTTCGGATTCGCCAAAATTTCAAACTTCGGCATTTCAAGCCTAATTGAGCTACGAACCTCCAAAATACTTTCCGAACGCGCTCCCAACCCCGAAATCACCTAACGGAGCTAATGGAACCATCGGATTTCCGTTCCAAGATCGTCTTAACACTGTTTCGGCTACGGGCCATTTTCTAACTTTAAAGCTCTCATTTAGGGACTAAGTGTCCCAAAAACTCCAAATTTCAGAACCGACTCTCCCGGCAAACCACAATAGCAGAAATGAACTTAGGGGAACAGTTAAATTGGGGATTGGGGCATAATTTTCTAAAACGGCCGGCCGGGTCGTTACAACCTGCCACCTTCGCAATTGCGAAGACAACAGCTGGGTGAAAAACCAGCAGTGCAAAAACTCAGAATTTCATCCAACGGCCTATCAAATCTTTACCCGAGCCCCCCAGGCTCCAAACCAAATATGCACACTAACTCAAAAACATCATACGAACTTGCTCGCGCGATCAAATCGCTAAAATAACATCAAAATCAATGGATTGAGCCTTAAAACTCAAGAATTCTTTCAAATTTCATAATTTCCAAAATTTCCAATTTAAGGTCGAAATGCGTCAAACGACGTCCGTTTTCAACCAAACTTTACAGGAAGCGCTTAACCAATATATACGACCTGTACCGGGCATCGGAACCAAAATACGAGCCCGATACCAGTACTTTTTAATCAAAATTCAGTTTCATTTTCCTTAAACATTTTCAGAAAACAATTTAACAGAAAAATTCTTTTACCGGGTTTCTAGACCTCGGATTTCAATTCCGGGCATATGCCCAAGTTCCATATTTTTCTACGGATTTTCCTGAGACAGTCAAATCACGGATCCGGGTCCATTTACCAAAAATGTTGACCAAAGTCAACCATATCAATATTAATATCAAAATTCTTCAACTTTTTCACATATTTCACATATTTCAACATAACTATTTTCCAGCTTTGTGCCCGGAGTGTGCACGCAAATCGAGGCAACTATAAATGAGGTTTTCAAGACCTCAAAAGCTCGAAATGATTAATAAAACAAGTGATGACCCTTTGGGTCGTCACACATATAAATGACAACCCTGTGCATAAGGTATCTTGTGTTCACACAGGGTTCGGAAAAAGGCCGCATTCCAAGGGCTATGATGTAGGCAGCCTACCTAGATACAACATTATTGGCTAATTCATGGCCCGAATCCGTGACCAATAACAGATATATAACCTTATTTTTTGTCCTCCTCCTCCTCAGGTTGAGATGGCAAACGAGGTGGAGAGGGTGAAATTCGCCCTGCCTCACTCCACCTTATATTTTCTCTATTTTTAACAATGTTCTGCCCTATCTCGCTTTAGTGAAATGGGTTCAAAAAATGTATCTAAAACAATACAATTCGTTAATTTTCATTTTCAAAAAGTTATATTAAACGGTCTTGCCACGCACTGTTTGTGATTTGTTCCGCCTCACCCTATTGACATCTCTACCAGCAAATAAATATGTAATGCCTGTCATTTCCACGTGACAAGATGTTCAAGTTAAAAATCCACCCTAACTCCTATCGTAGCATTAGATGACTTTAATTTGCCACATCCCCAACATTTTAAGTATGCGTTACATTTTAGAAAGTTTAACCAAAATTGAATGGAACTTCGATTAAAAAGGAAGTTTAAGTTATATACATTGTTGGTGTAAAATAATTCACTTAACGAATATCTATAAGTAAGCCTCCTTAAAATTTAAGATTTATAATCATAATAAATCAGCTTATCTGCTAGAACATATAAATGCTGTAAAAATTTCTTATACTGAATGTGTATAATACTCAAACTCAAAAAGAAAGAAACAAGAAAATATTCTTGGCTAAAATGAGTTGTCAAGGACCCCGGTTGTTCAACCGTTTAATTTACATAATGGCATAATGCCTTAAACTATCAGTCAATACAAGAGATGTGAATTAGAACTACTTTCGAGATTATTTTTCAGAATAAGTGGCATGACAGTCTCAATACCGTACCGTTATACTAAAAAATAATTAAAAATTGTTGATTCTACGAACTAAAAATGGAGAGCATGAAAGCAACAACTTATTTTCATTTATTCGTGTAATTATGGCCAATATTTTAGCTAATGAATGCCATCTCACGTAAGTATACTTGCAAAGTAAACTTTGTTGGTGTCACGACCCGGATTTCCCACCATCGGGGTCATGATGGCGCCTACTAAATAGAAGCTAGGCAAGCCAAATATTAATAACAATTCCATTAATAACCAATTTATTATTAACAACATAAAACTTACAACGGAATAATCAAAATTAGCGGAAGACTTAGCCAGATATGATAAAGAAAAATCCAAATCTGATACACTACCCAAGACTGGTGTCACAATACTCACGAACTTCTAAGAATAATACACATAATTGTTTGAAAGAAAATACAAGCTGTTTATCTCGATTACATGAGATAACGGAATGAAAAGCATAGATAGGAGAGACAACGGGTCCTGCGGACGCCTGCAAGGCTACCTCGTAGTCTCGGTAGTCGGAGAATCCACAAATCGCTACTGTCGCTGCTGCTGTCCGTAACCTGTATCTGCGCAAAAAGAGCGCAGAGTGTAGTATCAGCACAACCGACCCCATGTGCTGGTAAGTGCCTGGCCTATCCCAGCGAACTAGTGACAAGGCTAAGGCCGGTCACCCACCTAAACTTGTACAGTTGCAATATAGATATATATATATACAATACATTTATAAGGAAAACTCTGCTCTGAAATAATATAATAATATTCAATAACTCAAGATGTCCAAAATAATCTTACTTTCATGTCTCAATTTCCTCTTTCATTTCATGTCTCGTGGTAGGCGTACCACCCGCTCCCAACTATCATAGTAACTACCTCTCGTGGTAGGCGTACCACCCGCTCCCAATATATCAGTAATTATATCTTGTGGTAGGCGTACCACCCGCTCCCAAATATATCAATAGTTATACCTTGTGGTAGGCGTACCACCCGCTCCCAAATATATCAACAATCATATCTTGTGGTAGGCGTACCACCCGCTCCCAAATATAACAATAGGCTACCGGCAACTATGGCCAATGCCAAGATTTAAATCACTTCGTGGTCGGCGTACCACACGATCCCATTTCATAAACATATATATATTACCGGCATTTAGCCAATAATCTCTGTATTAACAATATTTATAATTACCGGTTTTTAAACCAATAATTTATAATAATTTCAACAATTTACCTTCATTACCGGTATAACACCAATAATTCTTATTCAACATTTTATTCATAACTAAATTCATATTCCTACAAACTAGGATAGAACAAACACTTACCTCGAAAGTTTACGAATGATTTAATCCGTAGCAATGCCCTTTCCTTTCGAATTTGACTCCAATCCAATCGTATCTATACACAATTGATTTAATATCATCAATTCTACTCAACCAACTAATTCTTAAGACCAAATACCACTTTTATAACATTCTGCCATGAATAGTGAATTTCAACCCCGGGCCCACATGGTCGGAATTCGGGGTTAGGACCAAAATCCGGTTACCCATCCCTCCACGAGTTCATATATATAATTTGTTTCAAAATCGGACCTCAATTCGAGGTCCAATTCCCTAATTTATGAAAAAACCCATTTTCTAACAAAAACAAGAATTTTACCATGAAAATCTTTGATTTCTTATGAAAAACATGTTTAATGATGTTAGGAATTGAAAGAATTAAGTAAAAAGTAACTTACAATCGTTTTGATGAAGAATAAATCCTTGAAGAATCGCAAATGGGTGTTTTGGGTTTTGTAAAATGTGAAGAAATGACTGAAATTCGTGTTTTTCAGGTCTCTGTGTTTGCATTTGCGAACATGGGTTCGCAATTGCGAACCCCGACCAATTTCTGGAGTTTGAAAAATAAGCTAAGGCTGGGAAGTTCGCATTTGCGAACTTTTGTTCGCATTTGCGAAGCCAAGGCAAATCTGGGGTCTTCGCAATTGCGAACATATGTTCGCAATTGCGAACTAGGCTGCTTCCAGGGATTTTTCGCATTTGCGACATAAGGTTCGCATTTGCGAACCACTAGGCTTCTGGGCTTCTTCGCAATTGCGACATATTCTTCGCAATTGCGAAGACAGGCAATTACTGAAGGCCTCGCAATTGCGAAGCTTTGTTCGCATTTGCGAACCCAACTGGTCCTGGGCACCTTCGCATTTGCGACCCAGGGTTCGCATTTGCGAACCCTTCCTTGACCTGCCACCTTCGCAATTGCGAGAAATTCTTCGCAATTGCGAAGACAACAGCTGGGTGAAAAACCAGCAGTTCAAAAATTTAGAATTTCATCCAACGGCCTATCAAATCTTTACCCGAGCCCCCGGGCTCCAAACCAAACATGTACACAACCTCAAAAACACGTTATGGACTTGTTCGTGCGATCATATCGCCAATATAACATCAAAATCATAGAATTGAGCCTTAAAACTCAAGAATTCCTTCAAATTCCATAATTTCCAAACTTTCCAATTTAAGGCCGAAACACGTCAAACGACGTCCGTTTTCAACCAAACTTTACGGGAAGCGCTTAACCAATATATATGACCTGTACCGGGCGTCGGAACCAAAATACGAGCCCGATACCAGTACTTTTTAATAAAAAATCAGTTTCATTTTCCTTAAACATTTTCAGAAAACAATTTAAGAGAAAAATTCTTTTACTGGGGTTCTAGACCTCGGATTTCAATTCCGGACATATGCCCAAGTTCCATATTTTTCTACGGATTTTCTAAAATAGTCAGATCACGGATCCGGGTCCGTTTACCAAAAATGTTGACCAAAGTCAACCATATCAATATTAATATCAAAATTCTTCTACTTTTTCACATATTTCACATATTTCAACATAAATCTTTTCCAGCTTTGTGCCCGGACTGTACACGCAAATCGAGGCAACTATAAATGAGGTTTTCAAGACCTCCAAAGCTCGGAATGATTAATAAAACAAGTGATGACCCTTTTGGGTCGTCACAATCTCCACCTCTAAAACAACCGTTCGTCCTCGAACGGACAAAAGAAGAAGTACCTGAGTCAGGAAACAAGTGTGGGTAGCGGCTCCGCATATCAGACTCGGACTCCCAGGTCGATGCCTCAGGAGGCTGACCTCTCCACTGAACACGCACAGAAGGATAACTCTTCGACCTCAGCTGTCGAACCTGCCGGTCTAGAATGGCTACCGGCTCCTCCTCGTAAGATAGATCATTGTCCAATTGGACAGTACTGAAGTCTAACACATGTGTGGGATCGCCGTGGTATCTCCGAAGCATAGATACATGAAAAGCTGGATGCACGGCTGATAAGCTAGGCGGCAAAGCTAATCTGTAAGCCACCCCTCCCACTCTGTCTAGAATCTCAAATGGACCAATATACCTAGGGCTGAGCTTGCCCTTCTTCCCAAACCTCATCACGCCCTTCATAGGCGACACCGGAGCAATACTCGTTCACCAACCATGAAATCTACATTTCGAACCTTACGATCCGCATAAGTCTTTTGCCTGGACTGAGCTGAACGTAATCTCTCCTGAATAGTCTTGACCTTATCCAAGGCCTCCTGAACTAAGTCTATACCCAACAACCGAGCCTCCCCCGGCTCAAACCATCCGACTGGAGATCGACATCGCCTACCATACAACGCCTCATACGGGGCCATCTGGATCCTAGATTGGTAGCTGTTATTGTAGGCGAACTCTGCTAATGGCAGAAGCTGGTCCCACGAACCTCCGAAATCAATGACACAGGCTCGAAGCATGTCCTCTAGAATTTGAATAGTCCTCTCAGACTGACCATCTGTCTGAGGATGGAAAGCTGTACTCAGCTGAACCTGGGTGCCTAACTCCTGCTGGACCGCTCTCCAGAACCGCGAGGTAAACTGCGTACCCCGATCAGAGATAATAGATACTGGCACTCCATGGAGACGAACAATCTCCCTAATATAAACTTCCGCTAACCTCTCCGATGAGTAGGAGACAGATACTGGAATAAAGTGTGCTGACTTGGTCAGCCTATCAACGATGACCCAAATAGCATCAAATTTCCTTCTAGTCAAAGGAAGTCCAATAACGAAATCCATAGTGATCCGCTCCCATTTCCACTCGGGAATTTCAATCCTCTGGAATACACCACCAGGTCTCTGGTGCTCATATTTCACCTGCTGACAATTTAGACACCGAGCAACATACGCAACGATATCTTTCTTCATTCTGCGCCACCAATAGTGCCGACGTAAGTCCTGGTACATCTTCGCGGCGCCTGGGTGAATAGAATACCGCGAGCTGTGGGCCTCTGCTAATATTAACTCTCGAATCCCTTCGACATTGGGCACACAAACTCGACCCTGCAATTTCAATATCCCATCATCATCTAGATTTACCTGTGTGGCACCTCCCCGCTGTATTGTATCTCTCAACTCACGCAAATGAGGATCATCAAATTGCCTCTCACGGATACGCTCTAATAAAGAAGAACGAGCGACCGTGCAGGCTAACACTCTGCTAGGCTCCGAAATATCCAATCTCACGAACCGGTTGGCTAATGTCTGGACGTCTATAGCCAATGGTCTCTGACTGACCGGAATATATGCAAGACTACCCATGCTGGCAGACTTTCTACTCAATGCATCGGCCACCACATTGGCCTTACCTGGGTGATATAAAATAGTAACATCATAGTCTTTTAGCAACTCTAGCCACCTTCTCTGCCTCATATTCAACTCTTTCTGCTTAAACAAGTACTGAAGACTCTTATGATCGGTGTATACTTCACATGCTATACCATACAAATAATGCCTCCAGATCTTCAATGCGTGAATAATCGCCGCCAATTCTAGGTCATGCACTGGATAGTTCTTCTCATGAATCTTCAACTGCCTCGAAGCATAGGCAATAACCTTGCCATCCTGCATTAACACTGCACCAAGCCCAATACGGGAAGCATCACAATAAACGGTATAAGGTCCCGTACCTGTGGGTAAAACCAATACCGGTGCTGTGGTCAAGGTTGTCTTGAGCTTTTGAAAGCTCGCCTCACATTCATCGGACCATTCAAATTGAACACCCTTCTGGGTCAATCTGGTCAGTGGGGTTGCAATAGACGAAAATCCTTCTACGAATCGGCGATAATAGCCTGCTAACTCCAAGAAACTCCGAGTATCTGTGGCTGATGTCGGTCTAGGCCAGCTCTTGACTGCCTCAATTTTCTTCGGATCAACCTGAATACCTGCTGCCGTCACAATATGACCTAGGAATGCAACTGAACTTAGCCAAAATTCACACTTTGAAAATTTTGCATATAGCTGGCTATTTCTCAGAGTCTGTAAGGCCACTCTGAGATGTTGCGCATGCTCCTCCTGATTGCGGGAATATATTAATATGTCATCAATGAAGACTATTACAAACAAGTCTAAATAAGGCCGGAACACCCGATTCATTAATTCCATAAAAGCTGCTGGAGCATTTGTCAACCCAAAAGACATGACTAGAAATTCATAATGTCCATACCGAGTGCGGAACGCTGTCTTAGGGACATCGGATGCCCTAATCTTCGGCTGATGATAGCCAAATCTCAAATCTATCTTTGAAAATACCTTGGCACCCTGAAGCTGGTCAAATAAATCATCAATTCGCGGAAGTGGATATTTATTTTTGATAGTCACCTTGTTTAACTGTCGATAGTCAATGCACATTCTCGTCGAACCATCTTTCTTCTTTACAAATAATACAGGTGCACCCCACGGCGAAACACCGGGCCTAATGAAACCCTTTTCAAGTAAATCCTGCAACTGTTCCTTCAATTCTTTTAACTCTGGCGGAGCCATACGGTATGGGGGAATGGAAATGGGCTGAGTGCCTGGAGCCAAATCAATGCAAAAATCAATGTCCCTATCGGGCGGCATACCTGGCAAGTCTGAAGGAAATACTTCAGGAAATTTGCGAACCACAGGCACAGAGTCAATAGAAGGAACCTCAGCACTAGAATCACGGACATAGGCCAAATAAGCCAAGCATCCCTTTCCAACCATACGCCGAGCTTTAACATAAGAAATAACATTACGGCTAGTATGACCTGAAATTCCTTTCCACTCTATACGAGGCGAATTTGGCAGGGCTAAAGTCACAGTCTTGGCATGGCAATCTAGAATAGCATGATACGGAGATAGCCAGTCCATGCCTAGTATAATATCGAAGTCCACCATATTTAGAAGTAATAAATCAGCACGGGTCTCGAGACCCTCAATTACTATAATACATGACCGATGAACTCGATCAACCACAATAGAATCGCCTACTGGTGTAGACACATGAACGGGAACACTCAGTGGATCACCGGGCTGAACCAAGTATGGTGCAAAATAGGAAGACACGTACGAATATGTAGACCCAGGGTCAAATAATGCTGATGCCTTTCTATCACAAACCAAAATAATACCTGTAATGACGGCATCAGAAGACTCAGCCTCTGGTCTGGCGGGAAGTGCATAACATCGGGGCGGTGCCCCACCACCCTGAGCAGTATCTCTAGGACGATCAGCTGCTGGCTGGTCTCTACCTCTATCGGTCTGAGCTCCACCTCTATGACCTCTACCTCCACCTCTATGTCCTCTACCTCCGCCTCTAGCTGGCTGGGCAGGCTGTGAGGGAACTGGGGCCCGAATCATGGCACGAGAACCCTGCTGGTGAGATCTGTCAGAAGCTCGAGGGCAATACCTTGCAATGTGCCTAAGATCACCGCACGTAAAACAAGCCCTCGGCTGCTGAAAATGGCGAAGTGGTGGTGCACTAATAGGCTGCTGATCAGAGTAGCGTGGCTGAGAATTACGATCACCTGAAGCATCATGAGAAACCTGAAGAGCTGACTGATAAGGCCTAGGAGGATGGCCTCTATCATAAAAATCTCTATCTCCAGACGAGGTACCACTGAATCTACCCGAATTACGAGATCTCTTATCTGATCCATGTCTCGCTCCCTGTGACAGAGCCATCTCTATCCGGCGGGCTGCATTAGCCGCCTCCTGAAAAGTGATTTCAGTTCCTGCTCCCATAGCCATCTGTAGCCGAATTGGCTGATTCAAACCATCAATAAACCTCCTCACTCTCTCCCGCTCTGTGGGAAGTATGATAATAGCATGACGAGCCGAGGTCCGCGAACCTAGTCTCGTGCTGGGTGACGAGACATAGAACCCCGATGAAGACGCTCAAATTGTACCGCGCATAAACTCCCGCTGAGTAGGCTGGAAGGAACTTCTCCAAGAATAATTCCGCAAGCTGCTCCCAAGTCAAAGATGACGATCCCGGTGGTCTGGTTAGACAATAATCTCTCCACCGAGTCTTGGCGAACCGGATAACCGAAAAGTAGCAAAATCCACACCATTAGTCTCCACGATACCCATAGTACGGAGAACTTCGTGGCGGTTGTATAGAAATCCTGTGGATCCTGCGAAGGAGTACCAGCGAATGTGGTAGTGAACGAGCTGGTAAACTCTGTCCAATCTCCACAACGCATCGGCAGAGACATAGCTGCACCATCGTTAGACGGAGTCGCGATAATAGGCCGAACTGCCTCGGCGGGCCGAATCACGGGATCTCGAGCACGGGGAATGCGGCTCGCGGGTGCGCGTAGCGGAGTCCGATTACCTCCTCCCGGCCTGAGAAGTGGATGGTGCTACCGGTAATAAACCCTGCTCCGGTGACATGATCCATAAAACCCGCTATCCGGACCAAAGCATCCCTGAAGATCCGGTGAAAATAAAGCTCCTCCCGGGACTTGAGCTGGGCCTCTACTGGAGCTGCCGGGGCTGGAATTTCCTCCTCTATATGAACATGAGGTTCTGCCACTCCTCGTGCTGCTGCTCGGGGCTGAGCACTGCCCCTACCTTGTCCTCTAGGACGACCTCGACCTCGGCCTCTACCCCTAGCAGGAGCTGCCGCTGCTGGGACCTCGGGCTGCTGGTCGGTAGATGAGGATGCACGTGTCCTTACCATCCGCGGAAGAACGGAGTAGAAGTTCAATTAACATTTAAAAGATCAAGTCGCACGACTGGAAAGAATAAAGAGAATATTTTCCTAACTCCGTAGCCTCTGGAGGATAAATACAGACGTCTCCGTACCGATCCTTCAGACTCTACTAAGGTTGTTCGTGAGTTGTGAGACCTATGCAACCTAGTGCTCTGATACCAACTTGTCACGACCCGGATTTCCCACCATCGGGGTCATGATGGCGCCTACTAAATAGAAGCTAGGCAAGCCAAATATTAATAACAATTCCATTAATAACCAATTTATTATTAACAACATAAAACTTACAGCGGAATAATCAAAATTAGCGGAAGACTTAGCCGGATATGATAAAGAAAAATCCAAATCTGATACACTACCCAAGACCGGTGTCACAATACTCACGAACTTCTAAGAATAATACACATAATTGTTTGAAAGAAAATACAAGTTGTTTATCTCGATTACATGAGATAACAGAATGAAAAGCATAGATAGGAGAGACAACGGGTCCTGCGGACGCCTGCAAGGCTACCTCGTAGTCTCAGTAGTCGGAAAATCCACAAGTCGCTACTGCCGCTGCTGCTGTCCGTAATCTGTATCTGCGCAAAAGAGCGCAGAGTGTAGTATCAGCACAACCGACCCCATATGCTGGTAAGTGCCTGGCCTATCCCAGCGAACTAGTGACAAGGCTAAGGCCAGTCACCCACCTAAACCTGTACAGTTGCAATATAGATATACATATATATATAATACATTTATGAAGAAAAACTATGCTCTGAAATAATATAATAATATTCAATAACTCAAGATGTCCAAAATAATCTTACTTTCATGTCTCAATTTCCTCTTTCATTTCATGTCTCGTGGTAGGCGTACCACCCGCTCCCAACTATCATAGTAACTACCTCTCGTGGTAGGCGTACCACCCGCTCCCAATATATCAGTAATTATATCTTGTGGTAGGCGTACCACCCGCTCCCAAATATATCAATAGTTATACCTTGTGGTAGGCGTACCACCCGCTCCCAAATATATCAACAATCATATCTTGTGGTAGGCGTACCACCCGCTCCCAAATATAACAATAGGCTACCGGCAACTATGGCCAATGCCAAGATTTAAATCACTTCGTGGTCGGCGTACCACACGATCCCATTTCATAAACATATATATATTACCGGCATTTAGCCAATAATCTCTGTATTAACAATATTTATAATTACCGGTTTTTAAGCCAATAATTTATAATAATTTCAACAATTTACCTTCATTACCGGTATAACACCAATAATTCTTATTCAACATTTTATTCATAACTAAATTCATATTCCTACAAACTAGGATAGAACAAACACTTACCTCGAAAGTTTACGAATGATTTAATCCGTAGCAATGCCCTTTCCTTTCGAATTTGACTCCAATCCAATCGTATCTATACACAATTGATTTAATATCATCAATTCTACTCAACCAACTAATTCTTAAGACCAAATACCACTTTTATAACATTCTGCCATGAATAGTGAATTTCAACCCCGGGCCCACATGGTCGGAATTCGGGGTTAGGACCAAAATCCGGTTACCCATCCCTCCACGAGTTCATATATATAATTTATTTCAAAATCGGACCTCAATTCGAGGTCCAATTCCCCAATTTATGAAAAAACCCATTTTCTAACAAAAACAAGAATTTTACCATGAAAATCTTTGATTTCTTATGAAAAACATGTTTAATGATGTTAGGAATTGAAAGAATTAAGTAAAAAGTAACTTACAATCGTTTTGATGAAGAATAAATCCTTGAAGAATCGCAAATGGGTGTTTTGGGTTTTGTAAAATGTGAAGAAATGACTGAAATTCGTGTTTTTCAGGTCTCTGTGTTCGCATTTGCGAACATGGGTTCGCAATTGCGAACCCCGACCAATTTCTGGAGTTTGAAAAATAAGCTAAGGCTGGGAAGTTCGCATTTGCGAACTTTTGTTCGCATTTGCGAAGCCAAGGCAAATCTGGGGTCTTCGCAATTGCGAACATATGTTCGCAATTGCGAACTAGGCTGCTTCCAGGGATTTTTCGCATTTGCGACATAAGGTTCGCATTTGCGAACCACTAGGCTTCTGGGCTTCTTCGCAATTGCGACATATTCTTCGCAATTGCGAAGACAGGCAATTACTGAAGGCCTCGCAATTGCGAAGCTTTGTTCGCATTTGCGAACCCAACTGGTCCTGGGCACCTTCGCATTTGCGACCCAGGGTTCGCATTTGCGAACCCTGCCTTGACCTGCCACCTTCGCAATTGCGAGAAATTCTTCGCAATTGCGAAGACAACAGCTGGGTGAAAAACCAGCAGTTCAAAAATTCAGAATTTCATCCAACGGCCTATCAAATCTTTACCCGAGCCCCCGGGCTCCAAACCAAACATGTACACAACCTCAAAAACACGTTATGGACTTGTTCGTGCGATCATATCGCCAATATAACATCAAAATCATAGAATTGGGCCTTAAAACTCAAGAATTCCTTCAAATTCCATAATTTCCAAACTTTCCAATTTAAGGCCGAAACACGTCAAACGACGTCCGTTTTCAACCAAACTTTACAGGAAGCGCTTAACCAATATATGTGACCTGTACCGGGCGTCGGAACCAAAATACGAGCCCGATACCAGTACTTTTTAATAAAAAATCAGTTTCATTTTCCTTAAACATTTTCAGAAAACAATTTAAGAGAAAAATTCTTTTACTGGGGTTCTAGACCTCGGATTTCAATTCCGGACATATGCCCAAGTTCCATATTTTTCTACGGATTTTCTGAGACAGTCAAATCACGGATCCGGGTCCGTTCACCAAAAATGTTGACCAAAGTCAACCATATCAATATTAATATCAAAATTCTTCTACTTTTTCACATATTTCACATATTTCAACATAAATATTTTCCAGACTTTGTGCCCGGACTGTACACGCAAATCGAGGCAACTATAAATGAGGTTTTCAAGACCTCCAAAGCTCGGAATGATTAATAAAACAAGTGATGACCCTTTTTGGGTCGTCACAGTTGGCAATATTCTTTGGGACCCAAATATATTACATTTATGGTGGACATCATTTGCACAAGTTGTATCTCTTCTTTTACACCTAAGAGGCCAAGACTTTTTTGCCTGTAAAAGGGAAGGTTATTATTTATTTTAAGCACACCAAAACAAGACTTGAGTTTTTATTTCTTGTTTCTTCCTTTCTTCCTTTTATTAAGAGCATTTTGTAAGAGAGTGAGTGTTGGAAAACACTTGTGTGAACCCTTTCTTTGGAGTGATCTTGTGAGGTTATTCTCTTGGGGTATTTGGGACTAATTAGAGTATTTACTCTAATTTTGTACTCTCTTTCTGTACTCTTGTTGGTATAGTGAAATTGCTTCTCTCCGCTTCTGGACGTAGGTCTCCTTGACCGAACCACGTTAACTTTGTGCCTTCTTTATCTGTTTTAATTACCGTTGTTATCAACTTCCATTATCTTTGTAATTGTCATTACACCGTTGTTTGGCTAAATTTCGCACTACCCGGGTTTTCGATCCTAACAAACTGGTATCAAAGCCAGATCTAGTCGTGTATTATTTCAGTAGTCATAATGACTCTAACAAAGACCTATGTTGAGAAATTTGACCGAAGTGCAAACTTCGGAATGTGGCAATTAAAGATGGAAGTTATCCTAATTCAGGATGACTTAGACTTGGCATTGCAGGGAAAGGAGAAGAAGCTTGAAAAATAACGGGCGAGGAATTTGCCATCATTGATAAAAAGGAAAAAACAGGTATCATTTTAAATCTCTCAAATGAGGTTTTGCGTGAAGTTGCTGCAGAAAGTTCGGCCAAAGGCATATGAGAAAAGCTGAAAACCCTGTATATGAAAAGGACAGTAGAAAACAAGCTTTACCTAAAGCAAAAACTGTACACTTTTCATATGGCTGAAGGTACCTCTACACTTACACATCTCGATACTTTTGATTCTCTTCTTATGGATTTGAGTAACATAGATGCTGAAATTAAAGATGAGGACCAAGCCGTAGTATTGCTTATTTCTTTACCCCAGTCGCTTAAGCATATTAGAGATACTATGCTTTATGGAAAGGATAATCTATATCTATATTATATTAAAAGGAGAGTAGTTTGCAATGTGGTTAAGCCAAGTGGCAAGCTAAATTGAAGCCACTTGGCAATTTTAAGACAACATAAAATATTTGAATTATAAATGGAAAAAAATTCAATGAAAGTAGCAGTCTAAGATTTTTTATAGGTATCTTTAATTAAATTTGTGTATAATTCAGTTATGGTATGTATCCTTTTTTGAGCAAGAATCAATTAAAATTTTGTTGAAAATATTATAAATTAATTTTAAGTTGAAATAATAATTCTTCATTTTGTACAGGTTTTGTATCTAACCTTATTTGTGAATAATATACATTATTATATGTATTTTAATTAAATTTGTATAACTCAGTTATGGTAGGTATTCTTTTTAAAAAAAATATTTAAATAGATATTTTGTATCTTACAAAATCGACGGTTCATATCCAACGATCCCTTACTATTGAAAAACTATTTGTTACAAATTTTAATTTAGAGCTAAAAATAATTTTTTTTTTGAAACATGTGATGTAATTAAATTTCTATATCTATATCTATATCTATATTATATTAAAAGCACGAGAGCCTTTCGCCAATTATTGTTTGCCTATTTTATCCTTTAAAAATAGAGTTCATATTAGACAATATAGTCATTTTCAATTATTTTTTTAATATTTAGAATTTTTAAATTACCTAAAATTTTGCATATTAAATCATTCCTCATTTGAACTATTATGTAGGAAATCCTAATATTTATGATATCAAAGTTAATTAAATTTTACCTTTTATATATTTGAACAAATAGCTAATTCGAGAAGATTAAGAATCTTCCTAGCAAAAATAGAATTGTTTAGTAAGAGAAAAAAAAAAGACTTAGATTTCAACTAGAATTAATCATAAAGGTACAGAATTTTAAAAGTGACAACATAAATGAGTGTTAACATTAAAGACCTTTTCATTTGTTTCTTTTGCTTTTGTTAATTTATAGACGAAAGGCCATAATGTTATACTTGCAAATTGCAACAAATATTAATTTAACGTTCAATTATAAACACGATTAGATTTCATATTTTAAATACATGGATTAATAATTAAACAAGATTCAACCAATAACATTTATGTACCTAATAAAATAATAATAATAAAAATTTAATCGCAACTCTTATAATCGCAACTCTTATTATTAGGAATTATGTTTTTAGCCTCAAAATATTTTAAAATCTATATGCACTTAATTAAGCATAAGATGAAGCCAAATGACAAGCTAAAATAAGCAACTTGGTAATTCTAAGACAACATTAAAAATTTGAATTATATATAGAAACATATATTAATGGAAGTAATAGTTCAATAAGAATTATTTTTTAATTATGATACAAATATCTATTAGTAGTATAATTTCGTTAATATTTTTTTTGTATAAGTGTCACGACCCCAAACCCGGTCGTGATGGCGCCCAGCACACTGCTAGGCCAGCCTGACCAATCAACAATAATCGCGGAGCTAGGAGCTCGCCTTATCCCATTTAAGTATAACATATAAAACAACAGTGATAGAAATATCGAAATACGAAACCAAGTCCCAACACAGTACAACTCCCCAAAGACCGAGGGGTCAAGAGTCATGAGCCTCTACAAGTACATGAGTGTAATAAGGGTTTACATGATACCAAGTGCGGAAAGAAATAGCAAATACATAATCAAAAGACTGTAGGAAGGAGTATCGGGTCCTGCGGACTCTGCAGTGTGACGACCCAAAGGGTCATCACTTATTTTATTAATCATTTCGAGCTTCAGAGACCTTGAAAAACCTCATTCTATGTTGCCTCGATTTACGTGCATGATCCGGGCATGTGGCCGGAAAGTTTTTGTGATAGAAAATATGAAATCTATGAGAAATTTGGAGAAACAAATGATATTAATATTGATATGGTTGACTTCGGTCAACATTTTTGGTAAACGGACCCGGACCCGAGATTGGATGGTCCCGAAAGGGTCCGTAGGAAAATATGGGACTTGGACATGCGTCCGGAGTCGAATTCTGAGGCCTAGAGCCCAAGTTATGAATTTTTCTGTGAAATTGTTTTAGATGTAATTATTAAAGGAAAATAAATTAATTGACCTTGGTATCGGGCTCGTATTTTGGTTCCGACGCCCGGTACAAGTCTTAAATATTATATATGTGCTTTATGCAAAGTTTGGTGACATTCGGATGTCGTTTGATATGTTTTGGACCTCGAGTTCCAAGTTTGAAAGTTTTGAAAACCAAAAGTATGAAAATCATGAACTTGAGGCTTGATTTGATGAAAACGATGTGAGATTGGCGATGTGATCGCATGAACAAGTTCGTAATGTGTTTTTGATGTTGTGTACATGTTTGGTTTGTAGCCCGGGGGACTCGAGTAAAGATTTGGTAGGCCGTTGGATCAATTTCTGAATTTCTGCACTGCTGGTTTTTCACCCAACTGTTGTCTTCGCAATTGCGAAGATTTTCTCGCAATTGCGGGAGGTCCGAGCCTGGACCTGGTTCGCAAATGCGAACCATACTTCGCAAATGCGAAGTGGGCAGGGTTGGGCATAGGTTCGCAAATGCGAGCAATACTTCGCAATTGCGAAGTTGACAGTGATCAACCCAAGTTCGCAAATGCGAACTTATGGTCGCAATTGCGACAACCCCAGTGACCCAGCCATTTTTGCAAATGCGAACATCCCAGCAATTGCCTTGGCTTCGCAAATGCGAACAAAAGTTCGCAAATGCGAACTTCTCATCCTTAGCTTATTTTTCAAACTCCAGAAATTGGTCGGGGTTCGCAATTGCGAACCCTTGCTCGCAAATGCGAACACAAAGACATGTAAATCACGATTTCCAACTTCATTTTTCATATTTCACAACCCAAAACATCCATTGGCGATTTTTCACGAACTCCCTCTTCTCCAAATCATTGGTAAGTCAACTTTTACTCAATTTCTTCAAACTTTAACATCATCTATCATGTTTTCATCTTCAATTTAAGGTTTTTCATGGGTAAAAATGGGGGATTTGGGTAGAACTTAGGTTTTCATAAAAAATGGGATTTTGACCTTAATTTGAGGTCCGATTTGAGGACAAATTATATATTTGAACTCATGGATGATTGGGTGAATTTATTTTGGTTCGAAACTCGGGTTTCGATCATGTGGGCCCGGGGTTGATTTTTACTATTCCAGGCAGAATGTTGAAAATCTTATATTTAGCCATGTGAACTAGTTTGTTAAGTAGAATTGATGATATTAAGTCAATTGTGTATAGATACGATTGGATTGGAGTCAAATCGGAAAGGAAAAGGCATTGCTACGGATTGAGTTATTCGTAAACATTTGAGGTAAGTGTTTGTTCTATCCTAGCTTGAAGGAATAGGAAATTTAGTTGTGTATAAATTGTTGAATTATTATCAATTATTGGTTTAAAACCGATAATTATAAATATTGTTGATGCAGAAATTATTGGTTAAATGCCGGTAATATATATATTTATGAATTGGGATCGTGTGGCGCGCCGACCACTTATATGATAAGAAATGGGATCGTGTGGCACACCGACCACAAAGTGATTTAAAATCTTGGTATTGACCATAGTTGCCGGTAGCCTATTGATATATTTGGGAGCGGGTGGTACGCCTACCACAAGGTATAATTTATTGATACAATTGGGAGCGGGTGGTACGCCTACCACAAGATATAAC
This sequence comes from Nicotiana noctiflora, assembly GCA_032618575.1. NCBI lineage: Eukaryota > Viridiplantae > Streptophyta > Magnoliopsida > Solanales > Solanaceae > Nicotiana > Nicotiana noctiflora. The sequence goes on from JASVEL010003949.1 coordinate 177,616, forward strand.
TTATTGATACAATTGGGAGCGGGTGGTACCCTACCACAATATATAATTTACTGTTACAGTTGGGAGCGGGTAGTACGCCTACCACGAGATATGAAATGAAAAAAAGAATTGAGACATGAAAGTAAGATTTATTCTGTTGACTAGATTACGCTGGATATTATGAGTTATTGACTGTTATTTCAGAACAGAGTCTTTCTTTATAAATGTTGTGTATATGTATATATATTGCAACTGTACAGGTTATGTGGTGACTGGCCTTAGTCTCGTCACTATTTCGCTGGGATAGGCCAGGCACTTACCAGCACATGGGGTCGGTTGTGCTGATACTACACTCTGCGCTCTTTTGCGCAGATACAGGTTACGGACAGCAGCAGTGGCAGTAGCACGATTGTGGATATTCCGACTATTGAGACTACGAGGTAGCCTTGCAGGCGTCCGTAGGACCCGTTGTCTCTTCTATCTATGTATTTCATTTTGTTATCTCATGTATTCGAGATAAACAGCTTATATTTCTTTCAGACAATTGTGTGTATTATTCTTAGAAGTTCGTGAGTATTGTGACACCAGTCTTGGGTAGTGTACCATGTTTGGGTTTCTTTATCATGTTTGATAAGATTGAGTAAGTCTTCCGCTAAGTTTAATTATTCCGCTGTAATTTATATGTTCTTAATTTTAAAGTCTTAACAAGAGTTTGGTAACTGATGGAAATTTAAGTAATATTTGGCTTGCCTAGCTTCCACTAGTAGGCGCCATCATGACCCCCGATGGTGGAAAATCCGGGTCGTGACAAGTTGGTATCAGAGCACTAGGTTGCATAGGTCTCACAACTCACGAACAACCTTAGTAGAGTTTGAAGGATCGGTACGGAGACGTCTGTATTTATCCTCCAGAGGCTACAGAGTTAGGAAAATATTCCTTTTATTCTTTCCAGTCGTGCGACTTGATCTTTCAAATGTTAATTGAATTTCTACTCTGTTCTTCCGCAGATGGTAAGAACACGTGCATCCTTATCTACGGACCAGCAGCTCGAGGTCCCAGCAGCGGCAGCTCCCGCTAGGGGCAAAGGCCGAGGCCGAGGTCGTCCTAGAGGCCAAGGTAGGGGTAGAGCTCAGCCCCGAGCAGCAGAACAAGTGGCAGAACCTCAGGCTCATATCGAGGAGGAGGTTCCAGTCCCAGCAGCTCCAGTAGGCCCAGCTCAGGTCCCAGGAGGGGTTATGTTTTCACTGGATCTTCAGGATGCTTTGGTCCGGATAGCAGGTTTTATGGATAATATCACCAGAGCGGGTTTATTACCAGTAGCACCAGCCACTTCTCAGGCTGGAAGAGGTAATCAGACTCCTGCTACGCGCACTCCGGAGCCAGTAATTCCCCAGGCTCAGGTTCCTGTGATTCAGCCAGTTGAGGCAGCTCAGCCTGTTATTGTGACTCCAACTAATGATGGTGCAGCTATGTCCGCCGACGCGTTATGGAGATTGGACAGGTTTACCAAGCTGTTCACTACCACATTCAGTGGCACTCCTTCAGAGGATCCACAGGATTTCCTATATAGCTGCCACGAGGTTCTCCGTACTATGGGCATTGTGGAGACTAATGGTGTGGACTTTGCTACTTTTCGATTATCTGGTTCTGCCAAGACTTGGTGGAGGGATTATTGTCTATCCAGGCCAGCGGGATCATCATCTTTGACTTGGGGGCAATTTGCAGAATTGTTCTTGGAAAAGTTCCTTCCGGCAACTCAGCGGGAGGCTCTGCGCAGACAATTTGAGCGTCTTCATCAGGGTTCTATGTCTGTCACACAGTACGAGACTAGGTTCGTGGACCTGGCTCGTCATGCTATTATCATACTTCCCACAGATCGAGAAAGGGTGAGAAGGTTTATTGATGGCTTGAATCAGCCAATTCGACTACAGATGGCTTTGGGGGCAGGAACTGAAATCACTTTTCAGGAGGCGGCTAATGCAGCCCGCCGGATCGAGATGGCTCTATCACAGGGAGCAGGTCGTGGATCAGATAAGAGGCCCCATAATTCGGGTAGATTCGGTGGTACCTCGTCGGAAGGTAGAGATTCTCATGATAGAGGCCATCCTCCTAGGCCTTATCAGTCAACTCTTCAGGTTTCTCATGATGCTTCTAGTGATCGTAATTCTCAGCCACGCTACTCTGATCAGCAGCCTATCAGTGCACCACCACTTCGCTATTTTCAGCAGCCGAGGGCTTGTTTTACGTGTGGTCATCTTAGGCACATTGCAAAGTATTGCCCTCGAGCTAATTGACAAATCTCAACAGCAGGGTTCTCGTGCCATAGTTCAGGCCCCAGTTCCCCCACATCCTGCCCAGCCAGCTAGAGGCGGAGGTAGAGGACATATAGGTGGAGGTAGAGGTCATAGAGGTGGAGCTCAGACCGATAGAGGTAGAGACCAGCCAGCAGCTGATCGTCCTAGAGATACTACTCAGTGTGGTGGGGCACAGCCCCGATGTTATGCACTTCCCGCCAGGCCAGAGGCTGAGTCTTCTGATGCCGTCATTACAGGTATTATTTTGGTTTGTGATAGAAAGGCATCAGCATTATTTGACCCTGGGTCTACATATTCGTACGTGTCCTCCTATTTTGCACCGTACTTGATTCAGCCTAGTGATCCACTGAGTGTTCCTGTTCATGTGTCTACACCAGTAGGCAATTCTATTGTGGTTGATCGAGTTCATCGGTCATGTATTATAGTAATTGAGGGTATCGAGACCCGTGCTGATTTATTGCTCCTAAATATGGTGGACTTTGATATTATAATAGGCATGGACTGGCTATCTCCATATCATGCTATTTTAGATTGCCATTCCAAGACTGTGACTTTTGCTCTGCCGAGTTTGCCTCGTATAGAGTGGAAAGGAATTTCAGGCCATACTAGTCGCAATGTTATTTCTTATATTAAGGCTCAACGTATGGTTGAGAAGGGATGCTTGGCTTATTTGGCCTATGTCCGTGATTCCGGTGCTGAGGTTCCTTCTATTGACTCTGTGCTTGTGGTTCGCGAATTTCCTGAAGTATTTCCTTCAGACTTACCAGGTATGCCGCCCGATAGGGACATTGATTTTTGCATTGACTTGGCTCCGGGCACTCAGCCCATTTCCATTCCCCCATATCGTATGGCTCCGCCAGAGTTAAAAGAATTGAAGGAGCAGTTGCAGGATTTACTTGAAAAGGGTTTCGTTAGACCCAGTGTTTCGCCGTGGGGTGCACCAGTATTATTTGTAAAGAAGAAAGATGGTTCGATGAGAATGTGCATTAACTATCGATAGTTAAACAAGGTGACTATCAAAAATAAATATCCACTTCCGCGAATTGATGATTTATTTGACCAGCTTCAGGGTGCCAAGGTATTTTCGAAGATAGATTTGAGATCTGGCTATCACCAGCTGAAGATTAGGGCATCTGATGTCCCTAAGACAGTGTTCCGCACTCGGTATGGACATTATGAATTTCTGGTCATGTCTTTTGGGTTGACAAATGCCCCAGCAGCTTTTATGGAGTTGATGAATCGGGTGTTCCGGCATTATCTAGACTTGTTTGTAATAGTCTTCATTGATGACATATTAATATATTCCCGCAGTCATGAGGAGCATGCGCAACATCTCAGAGTGGCCTTGCAGACTCTGAGAGATAGCCAACTATATGCAAAATTGTCAAAGTGTGAATTTTGGCTAAGTTCAGCTGCATTCCTAGGTCATATTGTGACGGCAGCAGGTATTCAGGTTGATCCGAAGAAGATTGAGGCAGTCAAGAACTGGCCTAAACCGACATCAGCCACAGATATTCATAGTTTCTTGGGATTAGCGGGTTATTATCGCCGATTCGTAGAGGGGTTTTCATCTATTGCAACCCCACTGACCAGATTGACACAGAAAGGTGTTCAATTTGAATGGTCCGATGGATGTGAGGCGAGCTTTCAAAAGCTCAAGACGGCTTTGACCACATCACCGGTATTGATTTTACCCACAGGTACGGGACCTTATACTGTTTATTGTGATGCTTCCCGTATTGGGCTTGGTGCAGTGTTAATGCAGGATGGCAAGGTTATTGCCTATGCTTCGAGGCAGTTGAAGATTCATGAAAAGAACTATCCAGTGCATGATCTAGAATTGGCGGCAATTATTCACGCATTGAAGATCCGGAGGCATTATTTGTATGGCGTAGCATGTGAAGTATACACCGATCATAAGAGTCTTCAGTATTTGTTTAAGCAGAAAGAGTTGAATTTGAGGCAGAGAAGGTGGCTAGAATTGCTAAAAGATTGTGATGTCACCATTTTATATCATCCGGGAAAAGCAAACGTGGTGGCCGACGCTTTGAGTAGGAAGTCAGCCAGTATGGGCAGTCTTGCTTATATTCTAGTCAATCAGAGATCACTTGCTTTGGATGTTAAGTCCTTGTCCAACCGATTTGTGAGGTTGGATATTTCTGAGCCTAGTCGAGTACTAGCTTGCACGATCGCTCGCTCTTCATTATTGGAGCGTATCCGCGATCAACAATATTATGATTCTTATTTATGTGACCTTAGAGATACGGTGCAGCGAGGAGGTGCTAAACAGGTCACCTTAGATGCTGATGGGATCCTAAGGATGCAAGGGCGCATTTGTGTGCCAAATGTAGATGGGCTTAGAGAATTGATTCTAGAAGAAGCTCACAGTTCGCGGTATTCTATTCATCCAGGCGCAACGAAAATGTATCGAGATTTGCGTCAACATTATTGGTGGCGCAGAATGAAAAAGGATATTGTGGCATATGTGGCACGGTGCCTTAATTGTCAGCAGGTTAAGTATGAACATCAGCGACCTGGCGGTTTATTTCAGAGAATTGAACTTCCTGAATTGAAGTGGGAGCGAATCACGATGGATTTCGTTTCGGGACTTCCGAAGACTCGGAAGAAGTTTGATGTTGTTTGGGTGATTGTTGATAGGCTGACCAAGTCAGCTCATTTTGTTCCTATTGCCACTACCTATTCATCCGAGAGGTTAGCTGGGATTTATATTAGGGAGATCGTTCGCCTTTATGGCATGCCAATCTCTATTATTTCAGACCGAGGTGCACAGTTTACCTCACATTTCTGGAATGCGGTTCAGCGAGAGTTGGGCACGCAAGTTCAGCTAAGTACAACCTTTCATCCCCAGACGGATGGTCAGTCCGAGAGGTCTATTCAGATACTGAAAGATATGCTACGGGCGTGTGTTATTGATTTTGGAGGTTCGTGGGATCAATTCCTGCCTTTGGCAGAGTTTGCTTATAATAATAGTTATCAATCAAGCATCCAGATGGCTCCTTATGAAGCATTGTATGGTAGGCGGTGTCGTTCTCCGGTTGGATGGTTTGAACCGGGAGAAGCTCGGTTATTGGGCACGGATTTAGTTTAGGAGGCCTTAGATAAAGTCAATATTATTCAAGAAAGGCTTCGCAGAGCTCAGTCCAGGCAAAAGAGCTATGCAGATCGCAAGGTTAGAGATATAGCTTTCATGGTAGGGGAGCGAGTATTGCTCCGAGTATTGCCTATGAAGGGCGTGATGAGATTTGGAAAGAAGGGCAAACTTAGCCCCAGGTTTATTGGACCATTCGAGATTCTTGATCGTGTGGGAGAGGGGGCATATAAACTTGCCTTGCCACCTAGCTTATCAACTGTACATCCAGTGTTTCATGTGTCCATGCTTCGAAAATATCACGGCGATCCGTCGCACGTGTTAGATTTCAGCACTGTCCAATTGGACAAAGATCCGTCCTATGAGGAGGAGCCGGTAGCTATCCTAGATCGGCACGTTCGACAGTTGAGGTCGAAGAGTTATCCTTTTGTACGTGTTCAGTGGAGAGGTCAGCCTCCTGAGGCATCGACCTGGGAGTCCGAGTCTGATATGCGGAGCCGCTACCCACATTTGTTTCCTGACTCAGGTACTTCTTTCTTTTGTCCGTTCGAGGACGAACAATTGTTTTAGAGGTGGAGAATGTGACGACCCAAAGGGTCATCACTTATTTTATTAATCATTTCGAGCTTCTAAGGCCTTGAAAAACCTCATTCTATGTTGCCTCGATTAACGTGCACGATCCGGGCATGTGGCCGGAAAGTTTTGTGATAGAAAATATGAATTCTATGAGAAATTTGGAGAAAAATGATATTAATATTGATATAGTTGACTTCGGTCAACATTTTTGGTAAACGGACCCGGACCCGAGATTGGATGGTCCCGAAAGGGTCCGTAGGAAAATATGGGACTTGGACATGCGTACGGAGTCGAATTCTGAGGCCTAGAGCCCAAGTTATGAATTTTTCTGTGAAATTGTTTTAGATGTAATTGTTAAAGGAAAATGAATTAATTGACCTTGGTATCGGGCTCGTATTTTGGTTCCGACGCCCGGTACAAGTCTTAAATATTATTTATGTGCTTTATGCAAAGTTTGGTGACATTCGGATGTCGTTTGATATGTTTTGAACCTTGAGTTCCAAGTTTGAAAGTTTTGAAAACCAAAAGTATGAAAATCATGAACTTGAGGCTTGATTTGATGAAAACGATGTGAGATTGGCGATGTGATCGCACGAACAAGTTCGTAATGTGTTTTTGATGTTGTGTACATGTTTGGTTTGGAGCCCGGGGGGCTCGGGTAAAGATTTGGTAGGCCGTTGGATCAATTTCTGAATTTCTGCACTGCTGGTTTTTCACCCAGCTGTTGTCTTCGCAATTGCGAAGATTTTCTCGCAATTGCGGGAGGTCCCAGGCTGGCCCTGGTTTGCAAATGCGAACCATACTTCGCAAATGCGAAGTGGGAAGGGTTGGGCATAGGTTCGCAAATGCGAACAATACTTCCCAATTGCGAAGTTGACAGTGATCAACCCAAGTTCACAAATGCGAACTTATGGTCGCAATTGCGACAACCCCAGTGACCCAGCCATGTTCGCAAATGCGAACATCCTAGCAATTGCCTTGGCTTCGCAAATGCGAACTTCCCATCCTTAGTTTATTTTTCAAACTCCAGAAATTGGTCGGGGTTCACAATTGCGAACCCATGTTCGCAAATGCGAACACAGAGACCTGTAAATCACGATTTCCAGCTTCATTTTTCATATTTCACAACCCAAAACATCCATTGGCGATTTTTCACGAACTCCCTCTTGTCCAAATCATTGGTAAGTCAACGTTTACTCAATTTGTTCAAACTTTAACATCATCTATCATGTTTTCATCTTCAATTTAAGGTTTTTCATGGGTAAAATTGGGGGATTTGGGTAGAACTTAGGTTTTCATAAAAATTGGGATTTTGACCTTAATTTGAGGTCCGATTTGAGGACAAATTATATATTTGAACTCATGGATGATTGGGTGAATTTATTTTGGTTCGAAACTCGGGTTTCGATCATGTGGACCCGAGGTTGATTTTTACTATTCCGGGCAAAATGTTGAAAAACTTATATTCAGCCATGTGAACTAGATGGTTAAGTAGGATTGATGATATTAAGTCAATTATGTATAGATACGATTGGATTGGAATCAAATCGGAAAGGAAAAGGCATTGCTACGGATTGAGTTATTAGTAAACATTTGAGGTAAGTGTTTGTTCTATCCTAGCTTGAAGGAATAGGAAATTTAGTTGTGTATAAATTGTTGAATTATTATCAATTATTGGTTCAAAACCGATAATTATAAATATTGTTGATGCAGAAATTATTGGTTAAATGCCGGTAATATATATATTTATGAATGGGGATCGTGTGGCACGCCGACCGCTTATATGATAAGAAATGGGATCGTGTGGCACGCCAACCACAAAGTGATTTAAAATCTTGGCATTGGCCATAGTTTCCGGTAGCCTATTAATATATTTGGGAGCGGGTGGTACGCCTACCACAAGGTATAATTTATTGATACAATTGGGAGCGGGTGGTACGCCTACCACAAGATATAACTTATTGATACAATTGGGAGCGGGTGGTACGCCTACCACAAGATATAATTTACTGTTATAGTTGGGAGCGGGTAGTACGCCTACCACGAGATATGAAATGGAAAAAAGAATTGAGACATAAAAGTAAGATTTATTCTGTTGACTAGATTACGCTGGATATTATTAGTTATTGACGTTATTTCAGAGCAGAGTCTTTCCATATAAATGTTTTTGGTACATGTATATATATATTGCAACTGTACAGGTTTATGTGGGTGACCGGCCTTAGTCTCGTCACTATTTCGCTAGGATAGGCCAGGCACTTACCAGCACATGGGGTCGGTTGTGCTGATACTACACTCTGCACTCTTTTTGCGCAGATACAGGTTACGGACAGCAGCAGCGGCAGTAGCGATTGTGGATATTCCGGCTACCGAGACTACGAGGTAGCCTTGCAGGCGTCCGCAGGACCCATTGTCTCTTCTATCTATGTATTTCATTCTGTTATCTCATGTATTCGAGATAAACAGCTTATATTTCTTTCAGACTATTGTGTGTATTATTCTTAGAAGTTCGTGAGTATTGTGACACCAGTCTTGGGTAGTGTACCATGTTTGGGTTTCTTTATCATGTTTGATAAGATTGACTAAGTCGTCCGCTAAGTTTAGTTATTCCGCTGTAATTTATATGTTCTTAATTTTAAAGTCTTAATAAGAGTTTGGTAACTAATGGAACTGTAAGTAATATTTGGCTTGCCTAGCTTCCACTAGTAGGCGCCATCATGACCCCCGATGGTGGAAAATTCGGTTCGTGACATGCAGCTACCTCGAATATCCTACAGAAGTTGCCTCGAACAGCTACCGGATCAGGTCTGCTGAGAGGTACCTGGATCTGCACACAAGGTGCAGGGAGTAAAATGAGTATTGCCAGACTCAGTGGTAATAAATAGGGGTAAGACAACGTAGATAAGAAATCCACAATAAAGCACTATGTAAAGTCTGTAACCAATGCCCTGTAACAGTTCAATATCAACCGTAGAGAACCAACAAGTATCAACAACACAGGTGTAGCTAAATGCAATGCAATGCATGAAATGACCGCTACGGCGCGTAGCCCGATCCAATTTGGGTACCCGTGCTCACTGTGGGGGTTCAGACTCCGGAGGGGCTCCTACAGCCCAAGCACAATATCACTGCGGCGTGCAGTCCGATCCGACATATGTACTGCTGCGGCGCGCAGCCCGATCCACTACTAGTCAGCTAATATGCAATCACAGCCTCGCAGGCTCAAAAGTAGTTTTGAAAACATCTTTTATCATTTTTCAGTTGAAAACAAGAAATATCAAGTTCCAGAGATTTGGAAATAACATGATAACAGAAATAGCTGCGGACTAGTAGTAAACTAGCATGTCAATATGATAGAACAATGATAACGATCCTCGCAGGATCCTAATAACTGGCTCACAGCCCATAAGTATACTCAACCGTCCAAGAAGGAGGTTCAACGGCTCAAGAGTAGCCAATATCACAATATAATATGCAACCATCCGAGAAAGAGGTTCGACGGCTCAAGAATAGCCAATATCGTAACACATTATCAACAGGTCGGACTAAGCCATAGTCCCCAATTACAATCGACCCCGCACTCACAAGAGAGTACGTGTCTCGCCGCTATACAGCGTCACAAAGTGGTATACCTAGGTTTCGAACCCGCTGGTCATCACCCACATCTATTACTCACCTCAATACAGCTCGACGACTAGTCCGCGATGCCCTTGCCACGAGAATTAAGCTCTGCACGCGTAGAATCTGATCAAATATAGTAGAAACACAACAAAGTAGGCCAATGGGACGACACCCAGTCAAAACAACTCAATTTACATCAAAATTCCCAAAGTTGCCAAAACCCGACTTTTGGTACGCTTCTCGAAAAATTACGAAAGTCATATATTCGGAACCCTCGTCTCAATACGAGGCTAGGCATATAAAATTTACCAAAATCGGACTCCATTTGTCCACTCAAATCAGTGTTTTTCTTCAATATTAGGCCTAGGGCTTATACTCACCTTTAATCTTCCATTTACAGAGAATTAACCAAGGATTTCATGATAAAATGTTGTAATTAAGCCACAAAACTTTACTCCGACGAACACCCGATAATTTCCCAGCAATCTCCCATGAGTTTCTCTCTCTAGAACTCAAAATTTGTGTTTTGGGTGTGAAACCCGCAACTACACTAGTTCTGCAATTTAATTTCACTGCCAGACCAAATTCGCGTTCCCTATCACGCGTCCGCGATGCTCTGACCAAATTACCCTTCGCGAACACGACATGCCTAACGTGTTCGCGATGCACAACTCCGCAGCCATCCGGGATTCCTTCTACGCGAACGCGTCCCCAATCCACGCGAACGTGATGCTTCGCCTTTTCCTCTTACGTGTCCGCGACCTACACCATCGCGAACGCGATGGTTCCCGACTTCCTCTTACGCGAATGAGGAATTTCACCTCGCGAATGCGATGGCCAACTGGCCCCAGCCTATGCGAACGCGGGCCTTGCCCTCGCGAACGCAAAGGCTTACCCTTCTGCACAGTTTCTGTAATTTTTCTGTAGATTTTCCATGTTCAAAAATGTCGGATGATGGTCCGTATTCACCCCGAGGCCCCCGGGACCCCAACGAAAACCACCAACATACTCCAAAACACGATATGAACTTGTTCCATTCATAAAAACACCATCCTAAACATCAAAATCACCAATTACACATGGATTCAAGCCTAAGTTTCTTCAAAACTTCCGAAACTAACATTCAATCAAAAACCCGACCAAACGACGTCCGAATGACCTGAATATTTGCGGACATGTCCAAAATCAAATGATGAAGCTACCGAAATTGTCGGAATTCCATTCCGACCCTCGGATCAAAATCTCACCTACCGTTCGGATTTCGCCAAAAATCAACCTTAGCCAATTCAAGCCTATTTCTACATCGGACCTCCGAATTCAATTCCGATCGCTCCTCTAAGTCACAAATCACCTCCCGGAACTAACCAAATCATCAGAATCCGATTCCGAGCCCTCTAACTAAATAGTCAACTCCAAGTCGACTTTCCATATTCAAGTTTCCTTCAAAAAGGCTATATGCCTCATTTTCAATCCAATACACTCCTAACTCACCCGATAGACTCTAACACTGATATAAAAGCATAAAACATATAATTACAATATAACGGGGTGGTAATTCCCGTGACGACGGGCCGGGTCGTCACATTCTCCCCCTCTTAAGCAAGACGCTCGTCCTCGAGCGGGTCAAGAAACATACCTGAAGTCTCAAACAAGTGAGGATATCTGTTTCGCATCTCCCGCTCGATCTCCCAAGTGGCCTCCTCCACGAGTCGACCTCTCCACTGAACCTTAACTGATGCAACGTCCTTGGACCTCAATTTTCTCACCTGACGACCCAAATTAGCAATAGGCTCCACGTCATAGGATAGATCACCATCATGCTGAATGGTACTGAAGTCTAATACATGAGACGGATCCTCGATATACTTCCGGAGCATAGACACATGGAATACTGGATGAACGCTGGATAAGCTGGGCGGCAAGGCCAACTCATATGCCACCTCTCCAACCCTCCCGAGTATCTCAAAAGGACCAATGTACCTAGGACTCAACTTCCCCTTCTTCCCGAACCTCATGACACCCTTCATGGGTGAAACCTTCAACAATACTATGTCACCAACCATGAAAGACAACTCTCGAACTCTACGGTCCGCATAACTCTTCTGGCGAGATTGTGCTGTGCGAAGCCTCTCCTGGATCAACTTCGCTCTATCCAGAGCATTCTGAACTAACTCAGTCCCTATCAGTCTATCTTCACTAGGCTCAAACCACCCCACGGGAGATCTACACCGTCTGCCATACAATGCATCGTACGGGGCCATCTGAATACTCGACTGATAACTGTTGTTGTAGGCAAACTTAGCAAGTGGAAAGAACTCATCCCACGAACCACCAAAGTCGATCACACATGCTCGCAACATATCCTCCAGGATCTGAATAGTGCGCTCAGACTGCCCGTCTGTCCGGGGGTGAAATGCGGTGCTCAACTCAACCCGCGTACCCATCTTTCACTGAAATGCTCTCCAAAACTGTGAAGTGAACTGAGTGCCTCTGTCAGATATAATAGACATTGGGACCCCATGCAACCTGACAATCTCCCGAATAAAGATCGCTGCCAACCGCTCCGATGAGTAAGTAGTACTAACTGGAATGAAATGTGTGGACTTAGTCAGCCGATCAACAATCACCCACACAGAATCAAACTTCCTCGAATTCCGAGGGAGCCTAGTAACAAAATCCATGGTGATCCTTTCCCATTTCCACTTAGGAATAACAATGCACTGAAATACACCACCGGGCCTCTGATGCTCGTACTTAACATGCTGAAAGTTGAGGCACCGTGCTACATGTCCGACAATGTCCATCTTCATCTTTCTCCACCAATAGTGTTGTTTCAAGTCTTGGTACATCTTCGCGGCTCCTGGATGGATAGAATACCGCGAGCTATGGCCCTCCTCCAGAATCAACTCACAAAGTCCATCAACATTGGTCACACATATCCGACCCTGTATCCTCAATACGCCGTCACTATCAATGGTGACATCTCTAGCATCATCATGCTGAACTCTGTCCCTAAGGACAGCCAAGTATGGATCATCATACTGGTGCTCACGAATATGATCATATAGAGAAGACCGGGATGCAACACAAGCTAACACCCTGCTGGGCTCTGAAATGTCTAACCTCACTAGCCGATTGGCTATCACCTGAACATCATAAGCAAATGATCTCTCCTTAGCTGGAATATATGCCAAGCTTCCCATACTGATCGCCTTCCGGCTCAAGGCATCGACCACTACGTTGGCCTTCCCCGGATGATATAGAATAGTAATGTCATAATCCTTAAGCAACTTAAGCCATCTTCGCTGACTCAGATTAAGATCTTTCTGTTTGAATAAGTGCTGGAGACTACGATGGTCGGTATACACCTCACAGGACACGCCGTACAAATAATGCCTCCAAATCTTCAAGGCATGAACTATGGAAGCTAGCTACAAACCATGAACATGATAGTTCTTCTCATGTGGATTTAACTGCCGAGAAGCATAAGCAATCACCTTACCTTCCTGCATCAACACACAACCTATCCCCACTCTCGAGGCATCACAATAAATAGTATATGAACCTGAAGCTGATGGCAATACTAACACTGGAGCTGTGGTCAAAGTTGTCTTGAGCTTCCGAAAGCTCTCCTCGCACTCATCCGACCACACGAATGGTGCACCCTTCTGAGTCAATTTAGTCAATGAATAAGCAATGGATGAAAATCCCTGAACAAACCGGCGATAATACCCCGCCAAGCCAAGAAAACTCCTAATCTCTGTAGCCGAGGACGGTCTAGGCCAACTCTGCATCACCTCTATCTTCTTCGGATCAACATGAATACCATCACGAGACACCACATGACCCAGAAATGCTAGGGATTCGAGCCAAAACTCGCATTTGGAGAATTTAGCATATATATTCTCCTCCCTCAATCTCTGCAACACAATACTCAAATGCTGAGCATGCTCCTCCTGACTACGGGAGTACATCAGGATATCATCTATGAACACGATCACGAAAGAGTCCAAATATGGCCGAAATACACTGTTCATCAGATGCATGAATGCGGCTGGGGCATTGGTCAACCCAAAAGACATCACAAGAAACTCATAGTGCCCATACCTCGTCCTGAAGGTTGTCTTCATAATATTAGACTCTCTAATCTTCAGCTGATGATAGCCTGAACGAAGATCAATCTTAGAAAACACCCTCGCACCCTATAACTGATCAAACAAATCATCAATGCGCGGTAGAGGGTACTTGTTCTTCATTGTTACCTTGTTCAATTGCCTATAATCAATACACATCCGCATGGAACCATCTTTCTTTTTAACAAATAACACCGGCGCACCCCACGGGGACACACTAGGGCGGATGAAACCCTTATCCAGAAGCTCCTGAAGCTGCTCTTTCAATTCTTTCAACTCAGCTGGTGCCGTCCGATAAGGAGGAATGGATATGGGCTAAGTGCCCGACACCAAGTCAATGCCAAAATCAATATCCCCGTCCGGCAGCATGCCCAGTAGGTCTGAGGGGAATACATCTGGAAAGTCCCTCACAACGGGTAGAAAATCAATGTTAGGAGACTCATCTCTCACATCTCTCACAAGAGCTAAGTACGACAAACACCCTTTTTCAACCATCTTCTGAGCCTTTGAGAACGAAATGACACGGCTAGGGACAAAATCAGTCGAACCCCGCCACTCAATCTGAGAAATACCAGGAATGGCCAACGTAACTGTCTTAGCATGACAGTCCAATATAGCATGGTACGGAGACAACAAGTCCATACCCAATATCACATCAAAGTCCACCATCCCCAACAATAACAGATCTGCCTGGGTCTCTAGACCACTAATAGATATAACACAGGATCTATAGACATGATCCACAACAATCGTATCACCCACGGGAGTGGATACATGAACAGGTAAATCAAGACTACCACGAGTCGCACCCAAATGATGTGCAAAATAAGAGGACACGTAAGAATATGTGGACCCCGGATCAAATAGAACAGAGGCATCTCTGTGACAGACAGAAATGATACCTGTAATCACAGCATCGGAGGCAACTGCATCACGCCTGTCAGGAAGTGCATAGAATCGTGCCTAGCCTCCACTGGATCGCTCCTCGCCTCTGGGGCGACTACGAGAAGACTGACCTCCACCTCTACTAGCCTGAGATGGTGCTGAAGAGGAGGGCTGATCCCTCTGCTGAGCCCTATCCCTACGGAGTCGAGGGCACTGCCTCCTCATGTGGCCAAACTCACCACACTCATAACAAGCACCCGGTGCTGGAGAAGGGGACTGAAGGGAACCCCTCGCCGCAGAAGAACCCTGGGCTGAAGAAGTAGGTGCTGCACTCTAGGCTGGGAGGGCACTAAGTGAAGACTGACCCTGCTGAAATCCCTGTCGACCACGACCATAAGAACCTCCGCTCTGCTCAGGGCGGCCTGAATGAGAAGGTCTAGATGAGCGACCTCTGCTCTGCTGGGAATGCCCTCTAGATGGAGCACCACTGAAACTGCCAGAACCACGAGGCCTCTTGGCCTCCCGCTCCTCCCTCTCTCGACGACGATCCGCCTCAATGGAGCGTGCCATATCCACAACCTGCTCGAAAGATGATGACAGAAATCTCTCTCTGGTCATAAGAATGCGGATGGAGTAGTTGAGGCCATCAATGAACCTCCTAATCCTCTTCCTATCAGTAGGGATCATCCATGTGGCGTGCCTAGCCAACTACATGAATCTAAGCTCGTACTAGGTCACTGATATGTCGCCCTGAACCAACCACTCAAACTGGCGACGAAGCTCCTCGCGACGGGACTGGGGTGCATACTTCTCTAGAAAGAGAGTAGAGAACTGCTGCCATGTGAGAGGTGCCGCTCCTGCAGGCCTACGCCTCTCAAACTCCTCCCACCAATCGAACGCTGGACCAGTAAACTGAAAAGTAGTGAATGAAACCCCGTTGGACTCAAGAATACCAGCTGTACGTAGCATTCTCTCGCACTTATCTAAGAAACCCTGGGCATCCTCGCCCTCAGTACCACTGAAATGGGGTGGCTGGAGTCTACCAAATCTCTCTAGACGACGCTGCTCGTCGTCGGGCATAACCTGAACCATATGCTCTGGAGCTGGTGCAGCTGGAGGAATAACTGGTGCAACCACCTGAGCGGGGACCGCCTCCGGCATTTGAAGTCACTAAACAACCTGCTCAGGTGTGCGAGCTGCAGGGGTCTGCTGACCACCCCCTGTCTGAGATGTCGCTGCAGTAGCAGTAACTGATACTGCCTGAGCCAAACCGGAACACACCGATAATATCTAAGTAAGAGTCTTATGAAGACCAGGAATAACAATAGATATAGTCTGGGCCTGAACTGGGGCTGCTGGAGCATCAACCACTGGGGGCTGCTCCTGAACAGGTACAACGGGCGGGTCAGCTGGCACTGCCTCGGCTGCCCTACCTCTACCTCTAGCACGACCGCGCCCACGACCTCTAGCAGGTGGCAATGGAGGTCATTCACCTCGTCCTGATGCTTGTGTTCTCGCCATCTGCGAGAGAATAGAATATAGAAGTTCAGTTCTCAGAACAACAAGATCGCACCATAGAGTTCAAGAAAAGTGAAGTGTTTCCTAAAGGTTCGCAGCCTCCCGAGGATAAGTACAGGCGTCCCCAAACCGATCCACAAGATTCTACTAACCGGCTCAAGACTCACGGGGCCTAGTAAACCTAGGCTCTGATACCAACTTGTCACGACCCCAAACCCGGTCGTGATGGCGCCCAGCACACTGCTAGGCAAGCCTGACCAATCAACAACAATCGCGGAGCTAGGAGCTCGCCTTATCCCATTTAAGTATAACAATTTATAAAACAACAGTGATAGAAATATTGAAACAGGGAACCAAGTCCCAACACAGTACAACTCCCCAAACACCAAGGGGTCAAGAGTCATGAGCCTCTACAAGTACATGAGTGTAATAAGGGTTTACATGATACCAAGTGCGAAAAGAAATAGCAAATACAGAATCAAAAGACAGTAGGAAGGAGTATCGGGTCCTGCGGACTCTGCAGCTACCTCGAATATCCTACAGAAGTCGCCTCGAACAGCTACCAGATCAGGTCTGCTGAGAGGTACCTGGATCTGCACACAAGGTGCAGGGAGTAAAATGAGTACTGCCAGACTCAGTGGTAATAAACAGGGGTAAGACAGCGTAGATAAGAAATTCACAATAAAGCACTATGTAAAGCTGTAACTAATACCCTGAAACAATTCAATATCAACAGTAGAGAACCAACAAAATATCAACAACATAGTATAACAACTAGCAGATGTAGCTAAATGCAATGCAATGCATGCAATGACCGCTACGGCACGTAGCCCGATCCAATTTGGGTACCCGTGCTCACTGTGGGGGTTCAGACTTCGGAGGGGCTCCTACACCCCATGCACAATATCATGAATATACGCTGCGACGCGCAGCTCGATCCACTACCAGTCAGCTAATATGCAAATGCGGCCTCGCAGGCTCAAAAGTTGTTTTGAAAACTCTTTTGTCATTTTTCAGTTAAAAACAGTATGTCAAAGTTCCAGAGATTGGATATATCATGATAATAGTAATAGCTACGGACTGGTAGTAAAACTAACATGTCAATATCACAGAACAATGATAACGATCCTCGCAGGATCCCAATAACTGGCTCAGAGCCCATAAGTATACTCAACCGTCTAAAAAGGAGGCTCAACGGCTCAAGAGTAGCCAATATCACAATATAATATGCAACCATCCGAGAAGGAGGTTTGACGGCTCAAGAATAGCCAATATCGTAACACAGTATCAACAGGTCGGACTAAGCCATAGTCCCCAATCACAATCGACCCCGCACTCACAAGAGAGTACGTGTCTCGCCGCTATACAGCATCACAAAGTGGTATACCGGGGTTTTGAACCCGCTGGTCATCACCCACATCTATTACTCACCTCAATACAGCTCGACGACTAGTCCGCGATGCCCTTTCCACGAGAATCAAGCTCCGTGCGCGTAGAATCTGATCAAATATAGTAGAAACACAACAAATTAGACCAATGGAATGATACCCAGTAAAAACAACTCAATTTACATCAAAATTCCCAAAGTTGCCAAAACCCGACTTTCGGTACGCTTCTCGAAAAATTACGAAAGTCACATATTCGGAACCCTCGTATCAATACGAGTCTAGGCATATAAAATTTACCAAAATAACTCCATTTGCCCACTCAAATCAGTGTTTTTCTTCAATTTTAGGCCTAGGGCTAAAATCCACCTTTAATCTTCCATTTACAGAGAATTAACCAAAGATTTCATGATAAAATGTTGTAATTAAGCCACAAAACATACCTCCGACGAACACCCGATGATTTCCTCGCAATCGCCCGTGAGTTTCTCTCTCTAGAACTCAAAATTTGTGTTTTGGGTGTGAAACACGCAACTACACTGGTTCTGCAATTTAGTTTCACTGCCAGACCAAATCCTTCTTCGCGTTCGCGTTGCCTATCACACGTCCGCGATGCTCTGACTAAATTACCCTTCGCGAACGCGACATGCCTCACGCGTTCGCGATGCACAACTCCGCAGCCATCCAGGATTCCTTCTACACGAACGCGTCCCCAATCCACGCGAACGCGATGCTTCGCCTTTTCCTCTTACGCGTCCGCGACCTACACCATCGCGAACGTGATGGTTCCCCATATCCTCTTACGCGAACGCAACATTTCACCTCGCGAACGCGATGGCCAACTGGCCCCAGCTTACGCGAACACGGGCCTTGCCCTCGCGAACGCGAAGGCTTACCCTTCTGCACAGTTTCTGCAATTTTTCTGCAGATTTTCCATGTTCAAAAATGCCGGATGATGGTCCGGATTCACCCCGAGGCCCCCGGGACCCCAACGAAAACAACCAACATACTCCAAAACATGATACAAACTTGTTCCAATCAAAAACACCATCCTAAACATCAAAATCACCAATTACACACGGATTCAAGCCTAAGTTTCTTCAAAACTTTCGAATTACACATTCCATCAAAAACCCGACCAAACGACGTCCGAATGATCTAAAAATTTGCGGACATATCCAAAATCACATGACGAAGCTACAGAAGTTGTTGGAATTCCATTCTGACCCCCGGATCAAAATCTCACCTACCGTTCGGATTTCGCCAAAAATCAACCTTAGCCAATTCAAGCCTATTTCTACATCGGACCTCCGAATTCAATTCCGATCGTTCCTCTAAGTCACAAATCACCTCCCGGAACTAACCAAATCATCAGAATCCGATTCCCAGCCCTCTAACTAAATAGTAAACTCCAGGTTGACTTTCCATATTCAAGTTTCCTTCAAAAAGACTATATGCCTCATTTTCAATCCAATTCACTCCTAACTCACCCGATAGACTCTAACACTGATATAAAAGCATAAAACATATAATTACAACATAACGGGGTGAAAATTCCCATGACGACGGGCCGGGTCGTCACAATAATTATGGTAGGGACGAAATAAATTATTGTAAGGACAAATTTTAATTAATTGATCAAGTTTTGTAACTGACCTTATTTTTGTACAATATAGATTACTGTAGGTATCTATAATATAGATTTATGTATAATTGAGTTATGTTAGGTATCCTTTTTTGTGAAAGAATCAATTAAATTTTTGTTTTGTATCTTACACATTAATTTTAAGTTAAAATAATAATTTTTTATTTAGTACAAGCTTTGTATCCGACCTTATTTGGATGTAATATACATTAATGTAAGTATCTTTTATTAAAATTTTGTGTATAATTCAATAATGTTAGGTATCCTTTTTTGAGAAAGAATTAATTAAATTTATATTTTGTATCTTACACATTAATTTTAAGTTGGAATAATAATTGTTTTATTTAGTACAAGCTTTGTATCTGCCGTATTTGTGAACAATATACATTACTATATGTATCTTTAATCATATTTTGTGTATAATTTAGTTATGGTAGGAAAAATAATTAAATAGTAATATATATGTAATGAGCTTATGTTAATGTTTCCAATTCGGACAAATAAATATTTTATACATAAACAAATATATTTTAAAATAATATTTACAATATTGTTACAACAATTAGAGTTTTTGTGATTAATATTTGAATTGAGTATTGCTAGGTTAAGTTTGAAAGTATAAGATGATTTTTGAAAATGTGGTCCAATGGAGAAAATAGAAGAATAAGATATATTTGAATTTGAAATGAGACTTTTTTTTAATATGATAAGAAAAATTATATTTAAAAATACAAATACGAGCAATAGAGTCAAAGTTGCTATTGAAATAATTATATTTATTATTTATATTATATTAAAATGAATGTGATAAAACTGAATATTAAATTCAAGTAAACTAATAAAAAACACATGACAACATTAATGATATTAAATACTGAATATACAATAGCAAAATAAGAAACAACAGAGAAAAAATTAAAAATTCTACCATAAAGAAAAAAAGGATATGTAACGACCCGGCCTGTCGTTACGGGAATTTTAAGTATGATAAAAAAAAGGGTCATGTTGTGGACAAGGCCATATAACTGAAGTTTAATAGATTAAAAAGTTAAAAAAAATACCAAAATATTAATAAATTAGAGATAATGTGAGGTTATTTATACTAAAAATTAGTTTAAAAATAAAGTAAATATATAACGCTTAAAAATATATTAATGAATTTAATCTATTTAATAATTTTGAGTATTAATTTTAAATAAAATAAATATTTTTTTCAATATTAAAAAATCATGCATCAATTTATATAATAATATTAAAGGACATAAATAGATTATGATATTAAATAAAGAGACATGTTAATGAAAGCCACCTAAGAAAATAAAATACTACATATTAGGTAACTTAATAGCAATAATAAAAAATTTAAAAATATTTAATATTAGAAATAGAAGGGAAAGACGATTTGAACTTGAGATTAGATTAAACTTATGGTGAATACGCTCAAAATAAGAATAGGACTACAAATTAAAATTTTACTAGAAAAAAACTAAAAATAGGATAACAAATTAAATCTAAGGAAATACAAAATAAATATCTCTTTTGGGTAATTTTATGAACGAGAATTAAAGTCTAATTTGTATCCTAATATTAAAAGAGAAAGAAAATTTAATTACACATGATACAAAAAATAGTTATAAGAAAATTTAATAGATTTAAAATATAATAAGAAAAAACTTATCTATTAATATTTAAACTAATTCAAAGTTATAACTTAAATAAGACAGGATATTATATATTTTTTGTAATTTGAAGACTAGGTGCCATCACGGCTCCTTCGGAGGGATTTTTGGGTCGTGACAGATATATAAACAGAAAAATAGAGATAGTGTGAGAATATTTATACTTTGAATTAATTAAGTATAAGAAAATTAAATAATTAAATAATACTCAAAAATATTATTTAAATGAGAAAAAGAGTTCCAAGTAAGAGGATAAAAGTACAAAAATAAGTTATCTTTTAGGAATACAAAAAATTTATAATTATATATGTTTATCAAAAGGGCAATAAGCAAGATATCAAGTCAATTGGTAAGCTAATAAAAGATTACATGAATATAGCATTATTAAGTAATAAATAAAGCAATAACTAGAAGCAAGATTAAAGAAAGAGTTATTTTTGGTGAAAATGTAGAAGGATAAGACTTATTCAAATTTACGGTGAAACATAAAGTGATAGTAGAATTTTGCTAGATAATATTCTCAAACAAGACATATCACAAATGCGATATGTTTAGTATTATTTAATATTGACCACAAAATAAAATACAAGTACTAAATCAAGGAGTTGGATCGCTACAAATATTAAATAAAAATATAAATAAAAAGAAATGTTATTGGAAGTTTTAAATTTTAAGGTTATTTGAATAACTCAAATTATAATTTAATATTTGTGTTCGTGCATCGCGCAGGTACTAATACTAGTATCTCGTATAAAGATATCAAATCTATTTTGAAATCAAAAGAACAAATAGATAGAGATATCACTGGGAAAACTAGTGGGAACCAAGGGGAAGGCTTGTTTGTAAGAGGTAGATCAAATAAGAAAGATTCAAGTAGTTAGAGGCCTAAATCAAGGTCGAAATCCAGATACAGAAATATTATGTGCAAATATTGTCATAAGAAAGGTCACATTATTTCTGAATACTTTAAGTTGAAAAATAAAGAAAAACATACAGAAAAGAAAAATGAGCACAAAAATACTGACACTGCCGAAGAAAGTGTAGCTGCAGATGAGATTGAGGGAACTATTTTTTTAGCAACTAATAATAGTTTCAAATCTAACAATGAGTGGATTTTAAATTCGGGTTGTTCTTATCATATGTGTCCCCATCGAGATTTATTTACCACATATGAATCTATTGGAGGTGGAGTTGTCTTAATGGGCAATAATTCTACCTACAAAGTTATTGAAAAAGGTACAGTCCGAATCAAAATGCATGATGGTGTGGTGAGAACTCTCACCGATGTTAGACATGTTCAAGACTTGAAGAAAAATCTCATCTCTTTGGGCACTCTAGAATCTCTTGGGTGCAAGTACACAGGTGAAGGTGGAGTTCTAAAAGTTTCTCATGGTGCTCTTGCGATCATGAAAGCACGCAGATCTCGTACGTTGTATACTCTATTGGGATCTACTATTACAGGTGCTGCTGCTGTTTCAACATCAGATAAATCAGATTCTAACATCACCAAATTGTGGCATATGCGATTGGGGCATATGAGTGAAAAAGGTCTTTCCATCCTCAACAAAAGAGGTCTCTTGTGTGGTCAAAGTACAAGAAATGTGGAGTTCTGTGAACACTGTGTGTTCGGAAAACAGAAAAGAGTCAGCTTCAAATCTCCAGCAATTCATAGAACAAAAAGTACTTTGGATTGCATTCATTCAGATCTTTGGGGCCCTTCACGTACCCCGTCAAAAGGAGGTACCAGGTATATGTTAACTTTCATTGATGATTATTCAAAAAAAGTTTGGGTTTATTTCCTGAAAAATAAAAGTGATGTTTTCTTAACTTTCAAACAATGGATAGTTTTGAATGAGAAGCAAACAGGAAAACAGGTTAAGCGGCTTAGAACAAACAATGGCTAGGAATTTTGTAATGATGAATTAAATAAATTTTGCAAGAATGAAGGAATTGCTCGATACCGTACTGTGAGAATGACACCTCAGCAAAATGGTGTGACAGAAAGGATGAATAGAACTTTATTGGAAAGGGCTCGTTGCATGATTTCAAACGCTGGGTTGACAAACACCTTTTGGGCAGAAGCTATCTCTTCAGCTTCTTATATTGTCAATCGTGCTCCTTCTGCACCCTTAAACTTTAAGACTCCAGAGGAAATATGGTCAGGTACCCCTGCCAGTTACATGAATGTAAATGATGGAAAATTAGAGCCAAGGGCTAAAAAGTGTATTTTCCTTGGGTATGCATCTGGGGTGGAAGGATACCGACTATGGTATCCTGATCCCATCACACCAAAATTTATAATTAGCAGAAATGTAACATTTGATGAATCCTCAATGTTAAATTCTAGAAAGGAGTCTTCTAGTTCTTCAAATATAGATAAAGGGAAGAGTACACAAAAACAAGTGGAGGTTGAGATTAGCATTCCTTCGGATCCAAGCTCATCAACTTTGGAGCAAAATACAGCTGAAACTCCTGAAGTTGAGGCAGAAGCTAAAATTCCTGAAGTTAGGACTCCTGAAGTTGAACCAGAAGAAGATGAGTATTCTATAGCCCAACATAGGCCAAGAAGAGAAATCAAACAACCATTAAGGTTAGGAGATTGTGTTTCATTTGCTTAATCAGTTGCACAGGAAACTGAAGAAATTGGAGAACCACCAAAATATTCAGAAGCAGTTTCTGGTACTGATTCAGCCAAGTGGATGATTGTAGTGAATGAAAAAATTGAATCTCTCCACAAGAATGGTACTTGGTCTCTTGTGAAGCCTCCATCAAGAAAGAGAATTGTTGGTTATAAGTGGGTCTTCAAGAAAAAGGATGGCATTCCTGGGGTTGAAGATACGAGGTATACGGACGCTTAGTTGCAAAGGGCTATAGCCAGGTACAAGGGATTGATTTTAATGATATTTTCTCACCTATTGTTAAACATAGTTCTATTCGTGTCTTGCTTGCCTTAGTTGCCATATATGATTTGGAATTAGAACAACTTGATATTAAGACAGCATTCTTACATGGAGAACTTAAGGAACAAATATACATGCATCAACCTGAAGGATTTGAAGTTGAAAGAAAAGATGATCACGTTTGTTTGTTGAAGAAATCCTTGTACGGATTAAAATAGTCTCCAAGAAAATGGTACAAAAGATTTGATTCCTTTATGTTGGGTCATGGTTATTCAAGGAGCATGTATGATAGTTGTGTTTACTTCCGAAAGTTAAATGATGGTTCATTTGTATACCTATTATTATATGTTGATGACATGATCATTACTGCTAAGGATTTGACAGATATTCACAATTTGATAGGTCAACTGAAAAGTGAATTTGAGATGAAAGATTTGGGAGTAGCTAAGAAAATCCTTGGCATGGAGATCAAAAGAGATCGAGGAGCCAACAGGCTATTCCTGACCTGGAAGAAGTACTTGGAGAAAGTCTTGGAGAGGTTTGGCATGAAAGATGTTAAACCAGTGAGTACCCCTCTTGCGGCTCATTTTAAGTTATCATCTGATCAATCACCGCAGTCAGAGGAAGAAGAGAGGTATATGGCACATGCGCCTTATTCCAGTGCAGTCGACAGTATTATGTATGCAATGGTGCACGCGCCCAGATATTTCACAAGTAGTAAGTGTGGTGAGCCGATATATGGTTTGCCCTAGTAAAGCACATTGGCAGGCTGTGAAATGGATTCTCAGATACTTGCGAGGTACTTTAAATACATATTTAGAGTTCGGAAAAAATACTAATACTTTGGTTGGTTTTGTAGACTCAGATTATGCAGGTGATCTTGACAAAAAAAGATCACTAACAGGCTACGTATTTTTCATTGGTGGTTGCGCTATCAGTTGGAAAGCTACATTACAACATGTAGTAGCTTTATCTACTACTGAAGCAGAATATATGGCAGTGACCGAAGCTATCAAAGAAGCCTTATGGTTGAAGGGTCTCTTTGCTGAACTCAGTTTACACCAAGGTGGTATTTTCATTTTTTGTGATAGTCAAAGTGCCATTCACTTGACTAAAGATCAAATGTATCATGAGAGGACGAAGCATATTGATATCAAGTACCATTATATCCGGGAGATCATTGCTGATGGAAAAGTCTCTGTTCAAAAAATCAACACTAGAGACAATCATGCTGACATGTTCACGAAACCTCTTCCAGTTGTCAAGTTCAAGCTTTGCATGAACTTGATTGGCATTTATGAAGAATGATTTTGCCCATTGGGGCTTTTGCGGAGAAGGTGGAGCAAATTTACTACATCAACCAAAATTAGGCCAAGGTGGAGATTTGTAATTATGGCCAATATTTTGGCTAATGGATGCCATCTCACATAACATGCTTACAAAGTAGACTTTGTTGGCAATATTCTTTGGGACCCAAATATATTGCATGTTATGGTGGACATCATTTGCACAAGTTGTATCTCTTCTTTTACACCTAAGAGGCCAAGACTTTTTGCCTATAAAAAGGAAGGTTATTAGTTTATTTTAAGCACAACAAAACAAGACTTGAGTCTTTATTTCTTGTTTCTTCCTTTCTTTCTTTTATTAAGAGCATTTTATAAGAGAGTAAGTGTTGGAAAATACTTGTGTGAACCCTTTCTTTAGAGTGATCTTGTGAGGTTATTCTCTTGGGGTATTTGGGACAAATTAGAGTATTTACTCTAATTTTGTACTCTCTTTCTGTACTCTTGTTGGCATAGTGAAATTGCTTCTCTCCGCTTGTGGACGTAGGTCTCCTTGATCGAACCACGTTAAATTTGTGCCTTCTTTGTCTGTTTTAATTACCGTTGTTATCAACTTCCATTGTCTTTGTTATTGTCATTACACCGTTATTTGGCTAAATTCCGCACTACCCGGATTTTCGATCCTAACAATTTGAATATCGTGATGTTAAGGTCAAGTTTGTATATGTCTCGACTATTTTACTATGTACATAAGTATATGTGCCCTCTCACTATATATTGTTTACCGAGGTTTATGTAGATGAGAAGAATATATTTTATCCCAATTTTTTCTTTTATGTTTTTAGTTTATTTTATTGATGATTTGAATTTTGATCTCTCATGATCTGTGTCTTTGCTTCATTAATTCGAATGTTATACCATAATCATGGTGCAAAACCAAAAACAATCAAATATTTAACGATGAAGTAGTCGAGAGGGGCACAATAAAGTAGGAGAAGAACCTTAATATTGTAGGTTTAAATCCCAGTAAAAAGCAAGAAAAATTGATGATTTCCTTTCATTTGTGTGAGCCTTGCTGGGTAGAGACAAGACTTATATAATATCGGTGTTGGTGGGAGGTAGCAAGTACTCAATAAAATAGTCGAGATGCACACAAATTGGTCAAGACACCATCGTTAAAAAGTCATGATGAAAACAACTATGTTTTCTTTAACTTTATAATTCCATCTTGAACTTAAAAAAAAAAAAAAAAAAAAAAAAAAAAAAAAACAAACCGTAGATATACACACGAGCTGAAATTAGTGTCACTGACTGATGTTTGTGTTTTAATGGTAGGGCCTTTTTGTGGGAAATGGTAAACTGTAATGAAAAGTAAGTTAAAACTATAATATAAAGTTCAGTAAGAGGTAATATATGTGACTAGTTAACCTAACAACCTTGACAAATACATAAAGGGAAATTCTGTGTGTAAGTTGGAGGTTGAGTTGGGCAAAATGTGGGATCATAGGCCTTATTTACACCAAACACACATGATTCAAATTAAATTGTGATTGGATAGATATAAAATATAAAATAAAATAGTTAGTTAAAAGCTGTGATAAAGAAGCAAACCTCTTTTTTTTTCCCTAAAGAAAATCATTGTTTCCTTCTTAAATGGCAAATCTCTTTAACCACTTCTTATGTCATGCCTCTAAAAAAGAAACGAGTTTAACTTTTATACACCGATAGAGCAAATAAATTTTAATACTTCTTTTATCTAATAAAAGATAACTAAAAGTAATCGTCCGTAAAAATGAGATGGATAACCTGAAAAATAATGTGTATAACATGTTAAAAACATGTTAAAATATACTGAAAGCGTAAATATTTTTTACACTGTCAGTGTATTGGTAAAATAAAACCATCAACAGCATTCTTGATAATCTTCTATATCAAGCAAACACGAGCAATCAACATAGTTTTCCCTAACCGCAAGCTATAATGAGAAATTTTCAGTTGTAACCAAGTCTTTTTGTTAAAAGAAATTTAAGAAAATAATGGAGAAAAATAATTTGGATTTTTTGAAATAAAAAGCTGTTAAGTGGTGGGACCCTTTTTATTGTCATTTTAAACAGTGAAAGAATCTGGATAATTATTGAATGAAAGTGTCAAGTCTACTTTTCCTCTATGATTTTATACATAATTAATAATCTAATGAAAGATTAAGTGAAAGATTCATTAACTTATTAGTAAAAGTTAGAATGTGTTATAAATAGAATTCTATTTATGGTGAATGTCTATATTTAGAGAGATTCTAGGGTTTATTACTTGATGGTTAAGTCACCATCTCTCTATAAATATAGGGTTCTATTCTATTATAAATCATCCAAAATTCAATAAGAATTCCCTTTCTCTCTTTCTCTGCAATATTATTCTTATTCTTTTATTATTTTACAACAAGTTATTAGCACGAGACTCTAACCGATTGAATAGAAGCTTTGGGATTGAGCATAATGATTGTCAATTATTCTATGAACTTTCTTCATGATTAAATTTTGGATTTAAGGTAAGTATTTTACTTTTCTCTTTCAAATTCTTGACATTCTATAATTTGATTTTAAATACAAGCAAAGACAATAAATTTTGTTTGCAACTCTAATGGACTTTGGTAGAAATTATAACCACCCAAAATAGTGGTAAAATTTCTATGTCTTGTCAAGATTAAGTTCGTGTATGATTGTGGGCAAAGAATTGAAAACACGTCCCATTGAATTTGCTCCATTTTGATTCCCTTTAGAGAATGTGATAGCAATATGTGATAAGTCTGAAAGAAGACAAATTTATTACCATGAATAATCAATGTATGTGGACGTGACAATAGACGAAATTATACCGTCATCATTGTGGTAATGAGAACAATAATGATTCTCAAAATAATCCTTCACTATGTGAAAGTAATATTTGTCATTGATTTAATATGAGATTTTATATAGCATATATAGATGATTATGGTCCATTCATGATATGAATGTGACAACATCTGATTTACGAATACATATTCATTATTAGGAGAATATAAATTTGTTAGTGGTAGTGAATATACCACACTCACATCTATAAGGAGGTTTGAGATGATATAAGAAAATAATATCATTATTATGGCATGAATGGTTATTAGTCACGTACCTATTGTACGCCAAAATATTTTGGCAATATGATTATTAAAGGACAACAATAATGCAAGAAACATATCTTGCATATAATTTTGGCCATGACCATAATGGTATAACTTTTCCTTTAAAAGAGATATTCACCACATGGATGATGATGAATCTGTGTTAGTGAAAAATTAATTAGGAGCTCTAGAAGAGCTAATTATTACTATTTTGGAGAAACACAATTGGTTAACCAATAAGGTATTGTGTTGTAGTAAGTCTCAAAGAAACTTATTCAGTTTCCAAAGTATATGCGAAAGCGGTTGATTATATTGAGACTATAAATAAAGGAAAAATTTAATATCTTCTATTACTACAACTTGTAGCAGGGTAATATGTATGTGAAAAGTTACCCGCTTTATTCTCCAATTTGTACTACATAAACAAAATAATATCACAATGAAGTGAATATTTATTGATATAAAAACCCATATCATAATAAACTTGGAGTTTATTCATAATTGCACACATCATGGTGTAAACCTGAAGTTTATCAATATTGATAATTTATTCAGTTGGCATAATTGATTTACCCATATCAAATTAAGTATGATGTGCAAAAATAAAGAGAATTCACATAGGCAAATATTAAAGAACTAGAAAGTTCTTTACGAATTCTTTTATGTGCTTTGTTCTCATTAGTTAATAGATCAACTAAAATTGGGATTGAATCCCATGAATGCTGGAAATATCAAAGGTGAATATGGGCCCATTCCCCTGCCATGTATACCACATAAGATGCATCTATGATATGATTACATGTGCAATTATTATTTACCCGCAACCTGGCTGGTGTGTGCGAGGTAACTTGCTCAATAATTTGATTTAGAGCATAATTTCCAGATTTTCTATTCAAGAAGTTCATCTTGATAAGTTGGTCTACATCATAGTTGGTTTAGCAAAATAATTTATTGAGTGCCTCCACTTAATAGCTAAATTATTGCTTATGAGAATAAAGTTATATATATCAGTTTGATATACATTATATACGAAAGTATATTATTTTCTCCCCTCACAAGTGGTTCAGGGTCAGGAACCAAATAATTTCATCTTATTATTATTATTGATGTGTGGTATATATTTTGATTAACACCATAACTCACAAAGATGGATTCTCAAAGTTGAAGAAACAAGTTAGTTTTTCTAACATGAGGGGGAGACAAGATACAACAGTTGAGAAAAGTTACATGGATTAAATTATCATTTCTACATCGAGACCCTCAAATAAAATAATATGAACTTGAAGTTCATAAAAGGATAATTCATGTGCAATTTATTGCAAAGCATGCCAAGCGCATTTGC
>JASVEL010003952.1:0-77703 GCA_032618575.1 Nicotiana noctiflora
GAGTTGGGGTATTTTGGGACTTGGTTTCCCCGTTGTTAGTATAAGTATTACTATTGTTTCATATTTCGAAATGCTTAAATGGGTTAAAGAGAGCTTCTAGCTCCGTTGTTGATGTTGATTGGTCAGGCTGGCTTAGCAATGTGCTGGGCGCCATCACGACCGGATTTGAGGTCGTGACACTTATCCAGAAAATAGTCAAAAATAGGAGACGAAAATTCAGAAATATAAGTTCATTCAAAATTTCCAGCACTTTTCATGAGGAAATAGTACAGATTCGAGAGTGCGTACCTATAATACTCAACAAATAGAGCTCGAAATAGTTGGTAGAGAGCAGAAACAGAGATGAAGGAAGCCCGGCCACAGATAAAGCAAAGAACCAGTAACTAACAAGCAATCGAAACCCCAGCAACGAAATGAGATCAAATCTGGACTCAATACTGAAGTTGACCCTTTTTTTTCTTGAAAAAAAAAGGAAGCAAAAGCCAAGAAGTGGTTTGAAGACAAGTAACAACTTTTAGAACCCTAATTTTTCTAAACATTTTGAATTCTTTTTTTTTTTGGGTATTATCTGTATATTCTATGTATATTCTCTCTGTTTTCTCTCCAATTTCAGAATATTTTCTCTATATGTTCCCTTTTTTCTTTATTGTATGTTCTTAGCTTAAATAGGCAAACACAAAATGCCTCCTTTATTCACAATTGCCTCTTCAATAATTTATTATTTCATTCCACCCAATTCAAGTTCTTTCTTTATTCAATAGTGTGTTATTAACCCTACCATTTTAGAAACTTCTAAATTTGGTGAATACCCTTTTTTTATTAAAAAATTCTTAGGCTATTTCAACTATATGGATTTAGGTCTATATAATCAATCCAAACAATTCAACAAACTTAAACTATTTTTCCACAACCCAACAATCATCCTCATAATTCCATATTCGACAAAAATCAAAAGAGTGAAGCATTCAGAAATGTAAACCAAAATAGAGAACATTATTTTCAATTGCCTGACAATTTAAGGCATTTTCTTCACTCTTACTAAAACAAGAACTTCCTCTTACTAGAAGTAATCCAAACTCAATATAACAATGGTAAAAGCGTATTATCCGCAAGATTAGTTGTGCAATAATTAAGAACTACTCCAAACATTTAAGCAAATTATAGCAATAATATTATCCAAGTTAAACTCAGTAAACATCATGGAATTGAATTCAAGAAACCAACTCAACAGAGATAAACTAATTCATTCCAATCAAACAAATAATTAATAGTGAATATGCACCCATTTAGACAAAACTCATTAGAAAATAGTATGGGATACGACTACACCTTAATCTGTCAATGAAAGTTTGGAGTTACAAAATCGATAGTTAGACAAACACACAGAAAATCCGAGATTTCAAATGGCACCTCGTCGACTCGAATCTGGCTGGAACAACAGGCCACGAACAGCTCGGAATAACCCTAATTTGATCAAATTCCATCGTTGAAACCCCAAAATCGAAAGAAGAAACCAAAAATGAACTCTGAACTTTTTGGGGACCAGCTTGCACTGACTAGAATCCTTGAACGAGAAGATGAAGTGAGGTGACTGATTCGGCGGTTATGGAGGAATTCCTGCGAGTCTCGGTGATTGAACGATTGTTTCTCTTTGGTTGTTGGCATGAAATAGATGGAGGAGTGA
Source organism: Nicotiana noctiflora (assembly GCA_032618575.1). Taxonomy (NCBI): domain Eukaryota; kingdom Viridiplantae; phylum Streptophyta; class Magnoliopsida; order Solanales; family Solanaceae; genus Nicotiana; species Nicotiana noctiflora. The sequence goes on from JASVEL010003952.1 coordinate 1,685, forward strand.
ACAGCGACTATGATGTTTGGTAGAGTTCCAACGGCTGGCCGACGACTGAAATGAGCGATCGTGTGGTGTGGCCTGGTTGAACGGTGGAGATGGGGTGAGGCCAGGGGTCTATGGCTGGTTTGTCATTAGGAAGAAGAAAGAGAGGGTTCCTAGGATTTCTAGGTTTGTTTTGTTTATAAGTGGGGCGGGTCGGGTCATGGAGCGGGTTTAAGGGTTTGGGTGGATTGGGAAAGATTTTAGGAATTGGGTTTTGGGTAATAAGCAATATGGGCTGGGTGGTTTAATTAAGACTGGCCCAAGTCTGACTTACTCCAATTCTTTTTCTTTTCTTTTATTTTTCTATAATTCTAATAAAAATAAAAATACGAACCCATATTTGATTAAATCATCCCAAAATACTAATTAATTTTAAATAATAGTTATCACACATAATCAAATACCAAGATAAAAGAAAAATCATACAATTTTGATATTAAACACTAAAATGCGAAGTATGTTATTTTTGTAATTTTTTTTTTTACATTTTTGTAAAACAAACTTAATTATTCCTAATTATAAAATTAAATCCTAAATGCAAATGCAACATATTTTTGTATTAAAATAACAAATAAATATGCACAGACAAATGCAAACAATTACCAGAAAATGTCACAAAATTGTAAACACTGAAAGAAGTTATTCTGTTTTGAATTTGTGGGAGTAATTCATGTGAGGAAAAAATCATGTACTCACAAGCCAAATCATCTGTAAAATACCACAGTTACCCGTCACCTCCACTTACACATCAGCCTATCTCGAATTACCAAGCACGCGCACCCTCCTATCAAAATCCACCTCCCGTTTACAAATAATCTCCACCTCACCCAGATACTCTCAATCGGCACTTGCCTACCAAGCTTATAATGCTCAAACCTCTCACTACCAATCACCTCCCATCTGCCAAAATTTCCCAAGACCTAGGTCAAAATTTTGACCGCAAAATTCCCAGACAATACACAGCCATCACCAAACCAATTGACCAATTGTACGAGAGACTTAAAGTTGCTGGTTACATCACCCATATCCCAGCCATAACTCTAGAAAATTCTTCCCAGTGGGTAAACCCTAATAAGACATGTGTGTATCACTCTGGCATGAAGGGACACACTCTTGACGACTACCGCTAATTAAAAGACAAGATTCAAACCCTGATCGACAATAAGGTCATCACAGCAAAATTTTCTACTCCAAATGTTTGCAATAAACCTCTGCCTGACCACAAAGGTGGAGACATTCACATGATCGAGATCGAAGATGATTGGGACCCCAAAGGGTCGATAGGTTTGATTGTTGAGGGTGATGAACCAAAGAAAACAGTGGTCACACTTAACCCAATTGTTGTGCAGAATCAACACTCCAAGGACGATGAACTAAACATGTTTATACCTATCGAATTTGAAGCGTCTCCTTCTGCAAAGGCACCCGGGCCAATTAAGGTTGAATTTGGAGTACCAAAGGCACCTGCACCCTTTGAAGTTACTCTGTTGCCACCAAGGGTACCTATTCATGTGGCAATGTCAGAAATAATACCGTTCCACTCAAATGCCATACCATAGGATTACACGGCAGAAACTAGGAGGAAAGGGAAGACCAAGATAGGGGAAACAATTATTGCACGGGGCAGGACCAGAATAGGAAGAGTTTATACCCCAAAACAGTTAGTTGAGTCTAGTAAGTAAGACTATGGACGGCCTATTGAAACTGGGCTCGACAATCTTTGGAGGAAAATACAAACTAATAAATACTCGGTCATTAAAGACCTTGAGATTACAAAGTTCCAGGTTGGAATGCAGCCCTTGGGAAAGGAAGGTGAATGTTATTACTAAATAAAAGGACCTGTATGAGTTGACCATAGAAAATCTGGTTTGAAATCTGAAGACCTATGAGATGAAGAGGAAGATAGATAGTGAAAGAAGAGAACCAAGAAAGAAAAGAACCTGGTACTTAAAGCTGATAGCAATGACTCGAGTGAGTAAAAGTGGAAGGAACAGGTCCCTACCAGTTCCCGATGAGACTCTATGAAGTCAACTCTCTAGTAGGAAAGTCGATGCCCGCTCAAGCTATTGTATTGCACGAGCGTAACAGTCAACTTTATGTGAAAAGCTTTTTACCTACCTTTCTTACAGTATTGTAAGTGATATCATACAAGTACAAATACAATCAAGGAAGGTAAAATAACTTACTTTATGATAGAACCAGACAAAAGAACTTGAAGCATGTCTGGTACAATCATTCAAGTTAATCGACTCAAGATAATCTGGGCAGTGTGCCTTCAGACACACAAGAACCAGATTAGGGACCTGATCCATTTGTGTTCTCCTGACAAAAGTATAAGTTAATAGTACAGCTGGAAAGCAACTGTAGAAAGTGACTGCCTGCAACTATACACCTAACAGTGCAACAGATAGAGCAATAGTCACTTCCCATTGAGAAGAGGCGTGAACTAACCAAGATTTGACATCATTAAGGTGAAGTCTTTTGTAGTATAAACCTAGTGCAAGGCACAAGACATTCTTCTCAATACCTGCAAAATCTGAAAAGGAAATATTCTCTCAAGTGCTAGCAACAACCTCTCAAGAACAATGCTGCTGCAACCTCAAGGACCAAATCCAAGATTAAAGATATCTTAAGTCCTTAGGTCTTTTGAGTCTTGGTTAATTGTTATTCATTGTAACTACTATGTTGCTTTCTTAGAAGCTATTTTAAGGAAACCCAAAATTCCTAAACTCTCCAGTTTGTGTGATGACTAGGTGTATTCATAAGTTAAAGTATTTGTAACTAGAGAGCTACAAAGTGGTTTGTAATAGTTTTTTTACAAGTTAGAGTGAGTAAAAGTCTATGTCACTAGAGAGTTACACTAGCTTGTGGTAAGAGTATCACGATATAGTCAGTCTTTGTAACTAGAGAGTCAAAAACAGGATTGTGGTGATAGTACCATGAGTTAGCTGAGTTTAATCCTTTGTAATAGAGTTATACAAAGTGGCTTGTAATATGTGTTTACAAGTTAGTGAAGTTTAAAGCCTACAAGTGTAGTTTGTGGGTTTTGTCCCCTTGAGTTGGGATTTTTTCACGTAAAAATTCTCTGTGTTCTTTATTTACTGCCGAGCTACTGTGGGAACAATTATAGAACCGAATTCAATATACTGGCTGGTTTTATAGTGGGAACTTATAGAGAATTTGGTTCTCTATACATTGGAAACTTATCCTACGTCTCTTTTACATACTGCTTTAGTAGTTATCAATGTACCAAACTGATATAAGACTAGATCGCTATACAGTTTACCTCATTAGTATTTTTAGTGGAAACTCATAGAGAATCCTTCTTTCCAAATATGCTAGAAGTGAACCCAACTCTTTCACTTTCCAAAAACCTAACTCCATCAGAATCAAAACCCCGATAATTGTTTGATAGATTTTGATGGAAATTTAATTTAAAGGGAACATGGTAGATCTAATATTGTAGAGCGTGAGGCTGAAGTTGTTGCTGGATTTGTAGAAGCCTTGAATGATGGAGAAATTGATAAATGTGAGGACTAAATGAGGGACCTGATCCCTCAATTCCTTCTCATGAAGTTAATTTTGATGATAATATTTTTCTCTTTGAGTTCTATCAATAAACTAACTCTCGATCCAGTACAAAAGATTGATGAAAAGTAGGTTGATTGGTGATGAAGTGGTGTGACCTAGTGATGTGACTGTGGAAGAGAGAATGAAATGAAATCTTTGCATGTGAGAAAGAACTAAAAAAAGGTTGGCTGAGAAAGATGCAACAGATGATAAGGGTAAACAGATTGAGAATAAGAAGAGGGAGACATGGCTGCTCAGGGATGGAAAGGGTTGTGTAAGTGAGGAACCTGGTTTCTTATAGAAGAAAAAGGTTGAGCCCTTGGGTTTGGAGGATTGAAGTCTCAAAAGGTGTTGTAAGGTAGAGTGTTGACTCTGATATTGCTAGAAAAAATAGAGGAACCTCTTGACATTGTTGAGTTCCAAAAATAGAATCACCTCTTTGTTCCTCCAAGTCCCAATATTTCTGAAGAAGAAGTAAAACCTTCTATGTTTTTACTCAAAAGCTTTGAATATTCTACTCGAAATCTTGCTTCTAGCTTTGGGCACCTCTGACATAAAACATGATACAATGATGCTATATGTATAGGACTGAGTATGTTCTTGATGAGACGAAACTTGGGGAGATTCTTGGTTATCTCTTTGGTTGGATAACCTACTCGAATAGGCTGATAACCTGGTCCACATGGACCCTTGGCAGAATAGAGTGCTAAGTTGAATGGTGAGACTGAAAGATTGAGGAAACGGGTGGAGGAACCGAGAGAGCCGACGATCATTGATCAAATGAGAGTATATGAATAAATGGACAAGCTCATCAAGGCCTTATACCTTTAATTTCCCTTGATCCATGTCTTTCACTCCTTCCAAATCCCCTTGAATTCTAATCTTCTTTTGATTCCTACATTTGATGACATTGGTACTTTAGCTGTTCAAATTGTCATATTATGTATTGTTGAAACTACTATGCTTTTATTATATTTACTCCATTATGGGCAATAACTCTATTTTCTGCACTGACATTTGCTTGTTGCTCTTGTTATTGTTTATATTGTGTTGCCCAAGTAGCCTGAGTTAATGTTGCTGAACTTCTTTTTGGCTGTGCTTCTTCTGTTATTATTTTCGATGATACCGAAAGGGGGAAGTTATATAGGTGTCAACATGGGGGAGGAACATAATCGAATAAATATGTTGTGTTGTGCATGAAAGATAGCTTTGCTTCGCGAGGGGAATGTTACTGATAATACAGGGAAACATGTGAGGAATCTGGTTCTCAAGAGATAGCTCTGTTTTGCAGGGGGAACGATGTTGATAATATGTTGATTATAGGTCTGATCCGCAGGAAACATGTGAAGAATCTGGTTCTCAAGAGGAATATCAATTTTGGGTTTGTCATTATCAATAAAGGGGAAATTGATAAGTTATGGTACTTTGAGTTTTGATGATCTGCCAAGCAGTCTTGAGGAGTCAGTTGTGATCAGCTCCTTAGGTTTGGTTCTCATAGGGAATATGGTTGATTTGTAGCGGGATTAATGTGAAGATCTGGTTCTTAGGAGAATATCAATTCTAAGTTTGGCATCATCAAAAAGGGAAAAATTGAAAGGTTACAAGTACTTTGGGCATAAGTACTTTACTTTGTGTTTTGATGATCTAACAAACTTACCATCCAGAACTAGATAAGGAACCGTTACGCATTTAAAAGACCTTGAGATCACAAAGTTCTAGGTTAGGATGCAGCCCTTGGGAAAGCAAGGTGAATTCTATTACTAAATCAAAGGACCTGTATGAGTTGACCATAGAAGAGCTGGTTGGAAATCTAAAGACCTACTAGATGAAGAGGAAGATAGACAATGAAAGAAGAGAACCAATAAAGAAAAGAACCCGGTACTTAAAGCTGATAGCAATGACTCACGTGAGGAAGAGTTGAGGGAACAGGTCCCTACCAGTTCCCGATGAGACTGTATGAAGTCAACTCTCCAGCAGGAAAGTTGCTGCTTACACACGCTATTGTATAGGAATAGTGTAGTAGTTAACTTTCTGTGGAAGGCTTTTTACCAATCTTTCTGAAATCATTGTAAATGATGTCACACAAGTATAAATGGAAGATAAAAATAACTTATTTCATTAGATAGCCAGATAAATGACCTGAAGCATGCCTGGTAAAATCATTCAAGTTAATCGACTCAAGTTAATCTGGGCAGTGCGCCTTTAGACTCACAAGAACCAGATTAGGGACATGATCCATTGGTGTTCCCCTGATAGAAGTATAATTCAACTGTATAACTGGAAAGCAACTACAAAAAGTGACTGCCTGCAACTTTACACGCAACAGTGTAGCAGATGCAGCACTCACTTCCCATTGAGAAGAGGTATGTACTAACCAAGATTTGACATCACTGAGGTGATGTCTTTTGTAGTATAAACCTGGTGCAAGGCACAAGACATTCTTCTACCCACTTGAAAAATCTGAAAAGGAAACATTCTCTCAAGTGATAGCAACAACCTCTCAAGAACAAAGATATTGCAACCTGAAGGACCGAATCCAAGATTGAATATATCTTAAGTCCTTATGTTTGTTGAGTCTTTGTTAATTTTTCTTTATTGTAACTCCTATCTTGCTTTCTTAGAAGCTGTTTTTCAGAAACCCAAAATCCGTAAACTCTCCAGTTTATGTTGTGACTAGGTGTAGGCATAAGTTAAAGTCTTTCTAGCTAGAAAGTTACAAAGTGGCTTGTAATAGTCTTATTACAAGTTAGTGTGAGTAAAAGTCCTTGTCACTAGAGAGTGACAAAGTGGTTTATGGTGAGAGTATCACAAGTTAGTCAAAGTCTTTGTAACTAGAGAGTCACAAAGTTGCTTATGGTGAGAGTACCACATGTTAGTTGAGTTGAATCCTTTGTAATAGAGTTATTACAAAGCGAATTGTAATAGGTGTTTACAAGTTAGTGAAGTTGAAAGCTTACAAGTGTAGGTCGTGGTTTTTGTCCCCTTGAGTTGGGGGTTTTCCAAGTAAAAATCCTTTGTGTTCTTTATTTACTACCCCAGCTACTGTAGGAACAATTAGAGAATCGGATTCTCTATATTGGTTGGTTTTACAGTCTATTGCTTACAATGGGAACTTATAGAGAATCTAATTCTCTATACAGGTGGAACTTATCGTGTGTCTCATTTACATACCGGTTAAGTAGTTAGCACTGTACTAAACTGATATAGGACCAGATCGCTATACAATTTTGCTCATTAATATTTTTAGTGGAAACGTATAGAGAGCCCGGTTCTCTATATTGTTTGGTGGACGCTTAGTTTCTATCAGATAGTGATAAATACTAAAATAGCAATGCATTAGATAAATCGGGAACCGTTAAAACAAGTACGACTCGATGATTCAAGCAATTATTTCAAAATAAAATGCCTCTAAACAAAATACTGAAAATGTTTTGAAATGCGTAGAATTGATTTTTTTATTTTTTAAAATAGATCATGCTAGTTTCCAGGCTACCTAGGAACTTGACGGTCCCGAGATGGTGCAGCAGTCCAGTTCTTGAGAACAGCTCCCTCTCCCACTGTCTAAATTGTAAGTTCTTCCTCTTCTCCTCCTCAACATTTGCATTACAGTCCATGTCTTCATTGTCCAGAAATAGATTCCTTAGGCCAGCTAAAGACTCATCCTCTTTAGATCTGCATATCACGTCAACATATTGAAACATCTGGTGCAAATGCGGTATTGGTTGTTCAAGAGGGTAATAGGGACCACACCATGGTGGAGACCAATCATCGTACTCTTTCCAGGTATACTGATATCCATGTCCGAAGGTTGTACCGTGACATTTTTGTTGTATTGGCTTAGTGATACCCTAGAGATTCTTGTCGAGACCTTTACCGGGTTCATACCCCATCCATAAAAATATACTTTCAATCTTATTACTCTACCATTTGTTTTTCTTGATTGCATTGAAGCGCTCGATGCAATGGTATGGTGGCTAAAAAGTAAATGGACATGGTCGCATGCAATATAATTTATGAAACTATGAGTCGGGGTCGAATCCCACAGAGAAAAATGTGTAGGTGATTAGGAATGTAAGAATTATATCGCTTATCGCGCAATGACAAACAATAAGAATTTGGTTTCAAAAATGTTTATATCTAAATGCGGAAATGTAAACTAACCTAGAAAGCAAGTAAATGATCAATGGCTACAAGTATGAATGCATTGGGAATTACACTCAATTAATGATCCAATGTATTTTACGATTTTACAAATATGAGCGAGTTTATGTTAATTAACCACAGATAATAATTCTTAATTAGCTTCTTTCAAAGACTAACAAGACTTCCTAAGTGAATTATCCCTAAACCAATTAAGAGTTTAAGCACACCCGCAATGGCTACAAGTAGTTCAATCCTATCCCTAGGTAGAATCTATAAAATGAGGATTAACGCCTCAAGTTCTTGTTAATTAATCTTTCTCAAGCCCAAATTATCTTTTCCAAAATTAATTCGAAATTAATGGGTGATTCCTAGGGTTAGCTAATTCCTTTGGAAACATTAAAGAACAAGAATAATTAAAGTAACAACAACTCACTTCGTAAATATATAAAAATCATTCAATACATAAGCACAACAAGGTATTTAATACACACTTTAAACGTGAATATTTCCATAAACAAGATTCAAGTGTTGAATAAAATACTACACACTTAGATAAATAATACAAAGCAAGGAACAGAAGAAAGCAACATAAATGGGTAAGAAATTCTCAACCAGAAGATTCAATCTTCTAGACCAAAGTGTGTGCAAAGCCCTAGCTTCCAAAACTTGTTCTCTCTAGCCCTAAGAACTGAAAATAGGCCAAAGATCTGCCAAATATCTACTTGGTCGTGTATAAAAATAGTTTGGGGATTAAAAATGTGAAATTCCAGAATTGCCCAGGCATGAAGCTCGATCTTCGTAATTGCGAACAAAAGTTCACAATTCCCAACTCTGCATGTGCTGCTTCACTTTGCATTTGCGATGATAGCTTCGCATTTGCGAAGAATGACTTTTCCAGTTGACTTCGTATTTGCGAAGTCCTCTTCGCATTTGCGAAGACTGCATAAATCAGCTATGTTTCGCAATTCTAGAATTTGCTCGCAATTCCCAGGTCTGTCAACTTTGCATTTCCCAAGATTGTGTCGTAATTGCCACCACTTAGGGCATTACCTAGATTTTTCCTCTTTTTAGCTTCTTTTTGACTTGTTTTCACTTCGTTTCTTCACCATTACTTCTAAATCACATATACCCTATAAAATAGAAGTAAAGGACATTAAATACATGATTTTATCACTCAAACATAGCAAAATTATAGGTTTAAATACAAGATAAGTTGGAAAAATACCAACTTATCACACCCCCAAACTTGAACTATGCTCGCCCTCAAGCAATGAAAGCGACAAAGTCTCTTCCTAAGTATTTAATTCAACATTGTATCCTTATCATGCCAAACCAAAAAGGTCTATTTTGAGCACAAACGCATGACTTCAATTGGTATCAACAATTAAACCAATGCATATGAATTGCTGAACACTTTTCATGAACTTCATTACATTTCAAATGCTCAAGCACTATGGAAATCAAAGTACTAATCAAGTCATGACACTAAAGCTTCAAAATTTGCCTCCCTATTACAATCAACTTTCTTTTTATTCTTTGGTCATTTATTCCAATTGAAAAATAGGATTAAATTTACAACTCAAGTTTCATGTGACCTCACATTTAAGAGAGGATCCCACACTTATAAATCTAAATTCAAAACATAAATGGGATATCAAATGGAAAGAATTAACTCTCTCTCAAAAAGATGTTCAAATGCATACAAGTAGTACCATAGGCTTGCCTTTCATGTATTCCTCCCTAACATAGACAACTTGGTTCAAAATCAACTAGGACTTAACAGGATGTAGTTTAGGCTTTTGGTTAAGGTAGGGCACAATTTTGGTTAGAGTGACTCAAAACCTCCCCAAGCACTACAAATTTTACAACTAAAGTCCACTTTCTTCAAAAACAGTTTCCATCATTTTTTCGCTTTTCATTCCACACCTAGTCTTCCCTTTATTCACAACTTTTAATCATTTTATTCTATCTTTTTTTTTTCTTTTTCAAAGGCAAGGAAGGTTTTATTGTTTTCTCTCTAACTTCCACCTTTCCAAACAACTTCCATATCACAACTTTTCCAACCTTCACCCCCAAACTTAGACTTTTAGCCTATGTTTACACTTTCAAAGTACTTAGGGACGTAGGGTGCCAAAAGCTAGATCAATTAAGAACAAATAATTTAAGCTTGTAATATGGTTGCCAAAAAATAAGGTTAATGTCTCAAAATAGGTTGACTAAGGAACATATTCAAGGGTAGGAATTTTAAGGCATGCTAGCGGTCCAAGGAAGGCCTAATATTAATTTTCAAATCAAGTTAGTCTATGATTTCACCTTGAAGCACATTCCAGGCAAGTTATAGACTACAAGTAATGCAAAAGAACCATAACAAATCTCACCACACATGACACACGAACGCTAAAGTGGAATACAATTCCAAAATCCAATTGAAACCAACGACTCAAAGAGGTTGCGTAGAGTATAGGAAGCCATTTAGTGAATCAAAAAGCCAAAATTTGAGTCTAAAAGTCATGATATTTCTAATTCAATTATTTTTCTTTCTCAACAATCAAAAATTCATATGATGAATGTTCAAATCATGTTGGTACCAAGCAAGCGACAACTTGGTCAATAGGCACAAACTCCAACTCAAACCATTTATTTTTCCTAAATTAATAAAAGTTAATTCTAACTACAAGATAAATTTCCTTAAGAAAGTTGTCTCTCTATCCATCATCGGGAAAAGTCGACAAAAATTTTCTACAACTAGTTGGTTCAAGAATAAAATTGGCATCCTTGGAAAAAGAACCATGGTATAAAAAAACCAAGAATATCGCCACGAACATAAAACATACTATATATGAAATAAATAAAATTAAGAAGCTAATACAAATTAATTTAAGAAGCTAATAAAAAATTAGGATGGTAACAAGCATCAAGTAACTATAAAAAAATTTAGGGGCTAATAAACATGTTGATATAACACATCACTTGAAAACATACTAACAACATAATGAAAACAATCACAGTACCAATCTGCAATCCTCACAATTATCCACAATTATACAATAAGAACATTTATACAAGAAGTCACCCCCCCTAAGGATGTTGCAATGTCCCTAATGCAACAAAACATGATAGAGTATACAAATGGTGGAAAGTTCTCCCTGAATATTGCATCAACTACTCTCCTCGTTGTCTAAGTCAGAATCATCCTCCTCTCCTCTTCCTCGGGCCAAGCAACAGGAACGTCATCATCATCCATAGCCCTGGTTGATGGTGTCTGATCCTGAGGCTTTAAGACCTACCACAGCCCCTTCACACCCTTCCACATACGAGTAAAGAATTTGTCTCTTTTCTTCTCCCTTTTCACCATCTGGGTGTGAGCCTTTTCTAGATTGCTATGGGAACTGCTCAACTTACCATGCTTCTTGTCCAGCTTAGAGTATGCCTTCTCCAGTGCCTTGAGGTGATCCCCCTGCTTCCTCTAATCTTCAATTTATTTTTGGAACTCTTTCTTTGAAATGTAAGCAGGTCCCTCAGATGTCTCACCAGGCCCATTGGGAAGGCCAGCTAATAACTCGTGAATCACTCAAATCTCGTCACTAAGTATAGCAAATGGTCCTCCTACAGAGGATGATGGCTGACTACTCGGATCAACCTGAGAAGAAGAACCCATCTTTCTCTTTTTGCTCTTCATTGCACGACCCCTCTCCTCTCTTCTTCAACGAATGTAGAGGCTTTCCCGAATCTATCCAATTGTCCCCTTGATCCTCTTCCACCCAATCAAGCTAGCATATCTCAGTGATAAGCGATGGGAATATCAATGAAGGATTGTTATGCATCTGATACTCCCTCAGTTCATTGATGAAGAGTTCACCAACATTCAGCTGAATACTGTTAGGGATGCAGGCTATCATCTGAGCTCTTGTGACTGGGACGTTCCATATGTTTGAAACATGGGAGATACAGTTGCATATGATGGACAATGATATCTTCACTTCGACAGTGAATTCTTTTGATGTGATCCCCTTCTTCTCAGCTGCCCATGGAACATCTACACCCAGGCATAATTTGGACACCAACCACTCCCCGGAATAATAGTCTTTTTGCTTGAATGGGGTCATGTCATGGTTTGGAAAATGATTAAAGCCATTTACAATTTCAGCCTCAAAGTGCACCATTTTCCCTCAAATCTTGGTCTGGGGCGTTTTTAGCCGGATAGCTGGGAGGTTGGCATAGAACTCCCTCACCCATTACTTATTTGGTCGCCAAGGTTGAGGGGCAAAACAATTCCATCCCATGTCCATTAGCCTTTGATGGAAGTAGGGAAGATGTTCCAGGATATCGTCCATCAGTATACTGCTTTCTTGAAGCACCTTCTTTGAGATCAGGTTTTCAAAGTATCGTTCTTGACACTCACAAGAACCGGTCTTGGTCAAAGTTCTGTTCATCTTCCACGGATTTGTCACTTGCCGATCCTTCAGAGTTCGAGCCCATATTCCAATTATAGTACCTGTCAACAAGTGATAAAAGTGAAAACATGGTATGGCTATGAAGAATAGTGCGGAATGGCTCAAATATGCCAAAAGAATGATCGGATAGTTGAAACTCGGACTTAGAAAAAATTTCAGGATTTCGAAATTGGACGTTGCCTGGTCTCTGATATCGCATTTCCCAAAGGAACTTCGCAAATGTGAAGTTAGTAGAGCAGGGAATTGCGAAGAAATTTTTTGCAATTGTAAAACTCTCAGAACTTCCCAGTTTTGGGAATTACGAACAACATTTGGGAAATGCAAAGGTCTGGGGAAAGGTCATTTTCATAATTGTGATGAAATCTTTGCAAATGCAAAGAAGCCATCACAATTGCGAGCCTTATTCCCCAATCAAGCTTCTCTACAGACAACAGTACCAAGCCCTAAAATTTTTCAATCCAAGTCATTCTATAATGAACCCAAGCATCACTCAAACCATGAATCAGAAAATTTTGATGTTTCGGCCAAGAGTTTCATTCAGGCCTTTCATCGAACACATGAAAAGCACAAAAACTTCACTTCTATTTGACAAGCTTTTGCGTACTCAAAATTCCCCCTTTTTTTAGCAATGAACACAATCGCACACTGTCAAACAATCCTCACCCAGAAATTAACATATGTTTTGGAAAAAATTGAACAATTTCAGGCAAAGAATGATACCCATTTGGACTCTAGGGTTGTAGAATCGAGAAGAATAAAGGAGAAGATGAAGACGAAGAATAACGAGTAATTGACATTTCATACACGGATCCTTGCAAGTAGGAGTGAGAACTAAAGGAGTTTACAGTGATGAGAGTGAGGGAGCCAAGAGTTTTAAAGCCTAAGTCATTTTTGTTTGATTTTTATTCAAAATGAGCGAGAGTCTGTTTTTGTCACAACCCTAGTTCACCAATTGTGAACATGTCGTGATGGCACCCAGTCCCCATGACTAGGTAAGCCAACACATTGCGGAATATACAAGTTATGAACATTAAATAATAAATAGCGGGATAATAATATGAAAGGGAATGTAATCCGTGCCGCTTGACACATACACCCATCAAAACACACTGTATGTAACACCACCAAGACCCGGAATCCCACGGGTAACACAGACTAAAAGAGAATATACAACTGTGGCTCTATGTGTAAAAAGTATCTAACAATGAAGAAGGAAAAATATCTACTAATACTATCAGAATAGAAGGAAGGCCCCCGGATCCGCGGACGTAGCGGATCATACCTCGAGGTCTCCCAAAGCGCTGTTGAATCACCTGGTATGAGCCTGTCCTGATGTACCTGGATCTGCATAACAAAAGTGTGCAGAAGAGTAGCATGAGTACACCACGGCGGTACTCAGTAAGTGACAAGCCTAACCTCGATGGAGTAGTGACGAGGAAGGTGAGGGCCCTACTAAGAGAACAATAATATAATGAAAATAATAATAAAAAGCAGTTTGAATGATAATAATTCCGAAATGACAACAATAAAATGATTGCTGCAACTTTCTACAATTAAGCTAACAACAAGTAACAAACTCAATAAACAAGTCCAGGACCTGTGGGAATTGAACCCACAGTCCCATTGACAGTACCCATGGGTCTCCGGGAATCGAACCCGTAGCCCACGTCTCAATAAATCTCAGGATCTCCGGGAATCGAACCCGCAGTCCACATCTCGATAACATTAGGATCTCCGGGAATCGAACCCGCAGTCCACATCTCAATATGATATCAATAGCTCAGGATCTCCGGGAATTGAACCCGCAGTCCATATCTCAATAACTCAGGATCTCCGGGAATCGAACCCGCAGTCCATATCTCAATAACTTAGGATCTCCGGGAATCGAACCCGTAGTCCACAAACAATATCACTCCGGGAATCGAACCCACAACCCTGGGATCTCCGGAATTGAACCCGCAGTCCACTAACACATCAAATAAAGAAAAAACACAGAGAGAATATAATATGTTTAACTAAAACTTCACTGAAACTAGTGCCAACAATTTATCAAGAAGTTCAAGTAAGTCAACTAGGCAATTAGACATGTTGAATCCTAGCTAATCATACTTTTCTAACTAATACCGGGTAAAGTAACGCTTTTATCAGCTAAGAGCAGGAATATCACTAATCGGACAATTCAAGTAAAGTGTGTGTTACAACAACCAGCGCATGTACACGCCCGTCACCTCGTGTACAAGGCATTCAAACTATCACTTAATATCCTAGGGGTGAAAGTTCCCCCACACGAGGTTAGACAAGCCACTTACCTCAACTCCGGTACAAAACCGCTAAGAAACAACTCTTTTGTCACGAACGTCGGCCTCCACAGGTGTAGTATCTGATAAAAATCAATAGAATCACATCAAAATAGGCCAATTGGGCATTACCCAATCAAAACAACTCAAAATACACCAAAACCCACAAGTTGCCAAAACTCGACTTTCGGTACGCTTATTGAAAAATCACGAAAGTTATATATTCGGGTTCCTTATCTCAATACGAGTCCGTGCATATCAATTTTATCGAAAACAGACTCCGTTTGCCCATTCAAATCAAAGATTTCCTAAATTTTAGGCCTAGGGCTCAAACCTACCTTTAATCTTCCATTTTCAGTGAAATAATCACGGATTTCATGATAAACTAACGAATTAAGGTCAAGAAACTTACCTCCGATGATTTCCCGATGATATCCCAGCGTTTCCCCTTCAATTTCCTCTCTTGGAGCTCAACAATGGCGTTTTTGTGTATTAGGCCGCGTCTGAAATGTTTCTGGACTTAAAGTCACTGCCAGGCCAATTAACTCTACGCGATCGCAGCTCTAGGCTCGCGATCGCGATGCACCGATCCTGGGCCACATATTTTTACTCTACGCGATCGCGTGGTCCTGGACGCGATCGCAGTACATAGCCCGGCGACCCTACACGATCGCAATGAAGTGACCGCGATCGCACTGCACGCGTACTCAACCTTACGCGATCGCAGGCCTAACCTCGCGATCGCAGAGCTTCTCAATTTTTCCCTACGCGATCACAGACTCCCCCTCGCGATCGCAGAGCCCAATAATTTCCTCTTACGCGATCGCATGAAAAACTTCGCGATTGCGAAGCACGAAAATTCTCTGCAATATTGCAGCAGAACCAGCAGTGCAATTGGCACCAAAATGGTCCGTTTGGACCCCCGAATTCATCCCGAGGCCCCCGGGACCCCAACAAAAACCACCAACCTACACCAAAACATGATACGAAATTATTCCAATCATAAAAACACGTCTAACAACCTCAAAACCCATAATTCACATCGAATTCAAGCCTAAATTTCTTAAAACTTTCCGAATTGAACATTCGATCTAAAACCCGACCAAACGACGTCCGAATGACCTAAAAATTTGCGGACATATCCAAAATTGTATAACGAAGCTACAGAAATTGTCGGAATTCCATTCTGACCCTCGGATCAAAATCTCACCTAACGTTCGGATTCGCCAAAATTTCAAACTTCGGCATTTCAAGCCTAATTGAGCTACGGACCTCCAAAATACATTCCGAACACGCTCCCAACCCCGAAATTACCTAACGGAGCTAATGGAACCATCGAATTTCCGTTCCGAGGTCGTCTTAACACTGTTCCGACTACGGGCCATTTTCCAACTATAAAGCTCCCAATTAGGGACTAAGTGTCCCAAAACACTCCGAATTCCAGAACCGACCTTCCCGGCAAACCACAATAGCAGAAATGAACTTAGGGGAACAGTTAAATTGGGGATCGGGGCGTAATTTTCTAAAACGACCGGCCGGGTCGTTACATCTTCCCATACTTAAAAGATTCGTTCGTCCTCGAACGAGCATAGAAAACATACCTGGAGTAGTGAAAAGATGAGGGTACTGGCTGCGCATATCCTGCTCGGTCTCCCAAGTCGCCTCCTCGACCGGCTGGCCCCGCCACTGAACCTTTACCGAAGCGATATTCTTTGACCTTAGCTTTCTGGCCTGTCTGTCTAGAATGGCTACTGGCTCCTCAACATAAGACATATCCTTTTCTAGTTGAACAGATGTGAAATCCAACACATGCGACGGGTCACCATGGTATCTCCGGAGCATAGAGACATGAAATACAGGGTGAACTCCGGCTAGGCTGGGAGGTAGGGCCAACTCATAAGCAACCTCCCCAACACGCCTCAAAATCTCAAAAAGGCCAATAAACCTAGGACTCAGCTTTCCTTTCTTCCCAAACCTCATAACGCCCTTCATGGGCGAGACTCGAAGCAGAACCCGCTCACCAACCATAAAGCCACATCGCGAACCTTCTTGTCCGCATAACTCTTCTGTCTAGACTGGGCTGCACGAAGTCTGTCCTGAATCACCTTGACCTTGTCCATAGCATCCTGAACCATATCAGTACCTAGCAGCCTGGCCTCGCCCGGCTCGAACCAACCCACGGGAGACCTGCACCTCCTACCATATAGGGCCTCATACGGTGCCATCTGAATACTGGACTGGTAGCTATTGTTATAAGCAAACTCCGCCAGTGGCAGAAGTGATCCCATGAACCTCCAAACTCAATCACGCACGCACGGAGCATATCCTCCAAAAAACTGAATAGTGTGCTCGGACTGACCATCAGTCTGGGGGTGAAACATTGTGCTCAGCTCTACCCGAGTACCTAACTCCTGCTGTACGGCTCTCCAGAACCGTTAAGTGAACTGGGTCCCTCTATGTGAAATGATGGAAACTGGAATACCATGCAGTCGAACTATCTCTCTGATGTAGATCTCCGCTAGTCATTTCGATGAATAAGTAGTGCTCACCGGTATGAAATGGGCGGACTTGGTCAGCCGATCCACAATGACCCAAATGGAATCAAACTTCCTAACAGTCCGTGGAAGTCCAGATACAAAGTCCATGGTAATGCGCTCCCATTTCCACTCTGGAATCTCAATCCGCTGCATCAATCCACCCGGACGCTGATGCTCATACTTCACCTGCTGGCAGTTGAGGCATCTAGAAACATAATCAACTATATCTCTCTTCATCCGCCTCCACCAGTAATGCTGTTTCAAGTCCCGATACATCTTCGCGGCTCCCGGATGGATGGAATACCGCGAGCTATGGGCCTCTGCTAGAATCAGCTCTCGAAGATCATCTATACTGGGCACACACATACACCTCTGCATCCTCATAACTCCATCATCCCCAATGGTAACATCTCGAGCATCACCACGCCGAACTCTATTCTGGAGGACAAGCAGATGAGGGTCGTCGAACTGATGCTCCCTGATGCGGTCAGATAGAGAAGACTGAGAAACCACACAAGCCAAAACCCGGCTGGGCTCCGAAAGATCCAGTCTAACAAACTGCCTGGCTAAAGCCTGAACATCCATCGCCATAGGCCTCTCCGAAGCCTGGTAGATATGCTAAACTCCCCAAACTCTCTGCCCGATGACTCAAGGCATCGACAACCACATTAGCCTTGCCCGGATGATAGATAATAGTAATATCATAGTCCTTCAGTAGCTCCAAACATCTCCTCTGACGCATATTCAGGTCCTTCTGCTTAAGCAAGTGCTGCAAGCTCCAGTGATCAGTATAGATCTCACAAAGAACCCCATACAAGTAATGACGCCAAATCTTCAAGGCGTGAACAATGGCAGCTAACTCCCGATCATGAACAGGATAGTTCTTCTCATGTATCTTCAACTGTCTGGACGTGTAGGCAATCACCCTACCGTCCTGCATCAATACTGCACCGAGTCCAACTCGTGAGGCATCACAATATACAGTATAGGACCCCGAACCTGTAGGCAAAATCAATATAGGGGCCGAAGTTAAAGCTATCTTGAGCTTCTGAAAGCTCGCCTCACACTCATCTGTCCACTGAAAAGGGGCACCCTTTTGGGTCAATCTAGTCATAGGTGCCGCAATCGAAGAGAACCCCTCTACGAAACGACGGTAATAGCCCGCCAAACCAAGGAAACTGCGAATCTCAGTAGCGGAGGAGGGTCTGGGCCAACTCTGCACGGCCTCCACCTTCCTCGGATCTACTCAAATACCATCACTCGACACCACGTGGCCCAAAAATGCCACTGAACTCAACCAGAATTCACATTTAGAGAACTTGGCATAAAGCTGCTTCTCCCTCAGAATCTGAAGCACTATCCTCAAATGCTGCTCGTGCTCTTCCCGACTCCAGGAATATACTAGAATATCATCAATGAAAACAATCCCAAACGATTCCAGATAAGGCCTGAACACACTGTGCATCAAATGCATAAAGGCTGCTTGGGCATTAGTCAGCCCAAAAGACATCACGAGGAACTCATAGTGGCCATACCGAGTCCTGAAGGCAGTCTTCGGGATATCTGGCTCCCGAATCTTCAGCTGATGATACCCAGAGCGCTAATCAATCTTAGAAAACACTTGTGCGCCCTGTAGCTGGTCAAATAAATCATCAATGCGAGGCAAAGGATACCGGTTCTTCACTGTAACCTTGTTCAGCTGACGATAGTCAATACACATACGCATAGAACCGTCCTTTTTCTTCACAAACAACATAGGAGCACCCCAAGGCAAAACATTGGGTTGAATGAAACCCTTACCCAATAACTCCTGTAACTGATCCTTCAACTCCTTCAACTCAGGAGGAGCCATACGGTACAGTGGAATAGAAATGGGTTGAGTGCCCGGTAACAAATTAATAGCAAAATCAATATCTCTGCCGGGCGGCATGCCCGGGAGATCAGCTGGAAATACATCAGCAAAGTTACGTACCACAGGAACGGAATCAATAGAGGGAGTGTCAATACTGATGTCCCGCACATAGGCTAGATAAGCAGCACACCCCTTCTCAACCATACGCTGAGCTTTGAGAAAAGAAATAACACGGCTAGGGGTGTGATCTAGAGTACCACTTCACTCAATACGTGGAATGCCTGGCATAGCCAGCGTCACGGTCTTGGCGTAACAATCAAGAATAGCATAGTGGGGCAACAACCAGTCCATGCCCAGAATAATATCAAAATCGACCATCCCGAGCAACAATAGATCCGCTCCGGTCTCAAAACCACAAATGGTAACCAAACACGACCGATACACACGGTCCACAGCCAAAGAATCACCCACCGGAGTGGAAACATAAATGGGGGCACTCAAAGAATCCCGAGGCACACCCGGATGAGAAGCAAAGTAAGAAGACACATATGAAAAAGTGGAACCAGGGTCGAATAGAACCGATGCCTCCCTGTGACTAACCAGAATAATACCTGTGATAACAGAATCAGACATAACAGCCGCAGCGCGATCAGGAATAGCATAGAATTTGGCTCGTCCCCCTCTCGAGGGTGGCCTCTAGCACCCTGACCCCCGCCCCTAGCTGGCTGGGAAGGTGGAGTGGCAGCTGGAGCTGGAGTGATAGCCTGCTAGCCCTGAGAACCATGCTGAGGCTGCGAAGACTGATGAAGGGGCTCCTCTTCTGCGCCTGGGGCACTCCCTAACCAGGTGGCGAGTATCCCCGCACTCAAAACAAGCTCTGGGAGGACGCGGTGGCTGTGACTGACCGGCCTCATCCCTTCTAGTCTGACCCCTGGAAGTACCCCGCGCATGAGGTGCACTAGAAACTGGGGGAGCATAATAAGGCTCCTGAGGTGCTGGAAGAGCGGGAGCACTACCGGTCGCGGGCAATACTGAGTGAACTGGTCGGTCGGAATAACCCCTGCCAAAACGACCGGCTGCTGAAGTGCGGGCACCAGAGAAGTGGCCCGACTCACGAGACCTCTTGGCCTCTCTCTCTCCCCGCTCTCTAGGGAGCATACTCTCGATCCTACTGGCAATGCTTACTGCCTACTGATAAGATATATCTATCTCCAACTCTCTGGCCATGCTGGATCGGATCGGCGGAATCAGGCCCTCAATAAATCTCCGCACCCTCTCCCAGACTGTGGCTACCAAGGCCGGTGCATGCCTGGCTAGACGGGTGAAACTGATAGCATACTCCGATACTGACATGGAGCCCCGTCGCAATCGCTCAAACTCCGAGCGCCAAGAATCCCTAAGGCGCTGAGGAACAAACTCTCTCAAAAACAGATCTGAAAACTGCGTCCAGGTCAATGAAGCAGACTCCTCTGGACTATCCAACTCATACGTGTGCCACCAATCATAAGCGGCCCCACGAAACTGAAAAGCAGTGAAGGAAACCCCGCTGGTCTCCACAATCCCCATAGTACGAAGAATACGATGACACTCCTCCAGGAAACCCAATGCATCATCTGAAGCCAACCCACTGAACACTGGAGGGTCATATTTCTTGAACCTCTCATATCTACGCTGCTCATCCTCAGAGGCAGTTGGCTCACCTCTGGGCTGTGCTGGGGCGGCAGGAGGCATAACCATTTTCTCTGGAACCTGTCCCACTGGAACACGCTGCTCAGGTGTAACGGCTGCGGGAGTCTGGGCCCCTCCCCCGGCCTAGGATGTAGCTGCAACGAGAGGAAGCAGTCCTGCCTGAGCTAAAGTGGTATACATACTCATGAACTGGGCCAGGGTCTCCTGGAGTGCTGGAGTAGTGGCAGCTGTAGTCGGTGTACCAGGTGCCTGCGCTCCAACCTGGTCTACCTGTGGCACCTCAGCGGCAGCGCGCGCGGGTGCTGTGGCTACACCTCGGGCGCGTCCTCGTCCTCTACCTCGGCCTCGGCCTCTGACGGCGGCAACAGGGGGCGCGGGTACCTAGTCGTCGCGAGTAGCTCGTGTCCTCACCATCTGTGAGAGAATAGAAAGCAATAGTTTAGATTTGATGCCAAAAATGTCGCACGACAAGGAATCCAAAAGAAATGAAGAGTTTCCTAAATAGTTACATAGCTCCTCGTAGATAAATACGGACGTCTCCGTATCGATCTGCGAGGCTCTAAGTAACCGGTCTGTGTCCCGTGACTCCTATGAACCTAGAGCTCTGATACCAACTTGTCACGACCATAGTTCACCAATCGTGAACATGTCGTGATGGCACCCAGTCCCCACGACTAGGTAAGCCAACACATTGCGGAATATACTAGTTATGAACATTAAATAATAAATAGCGGGATAATAATATGAAAGGGAATGTAATCCATGCCGCTTGGCACATACACCCGTCAAAACACACTGTATGTAACACCACCAAGACCCGGAATCCCACGGGTAACACAGACTAAAAGAGAATATACAACTGTGGCTCTATGTGTAAAGAGTATCTAACAACGAAGAAGGAAAATATCTACTAATACTATCAGAATAGAAGGAAGGCCCCCGGATCCGCGGACGTAGCAGATCATATCTCGAGGTCTCCCAAAGTGCTGCTGAATCACCCGGTATGTGCCTGACCTGATGTACCTGGATCTGCACAACAAAAGTGTGCAGAAGAGTAGCATGAGTACACCACGACGGTACTCAGTAAGTGCCACGCCTAACCTCGATGGAGTAGTGACGAGGAAGGCCAGGGCCCTACTGAGAGAACAATAATAT
Organism: Nicotiana noctiflora; assembly: GCA_032618575.1. NCBI lineage: Eukaryota > Viridiplantae > Streptophyta > Magnoliopsida > Solanales > Solanaceae > Nicotiana > Nicotiana noctiflora. The sequence goes on from JASVEL010003952.1 coordinate 23,418, forward strand.
AATTAAAATAACAATAATAAGCAGTTTGAATGATAATAATTCCAAAATGACAACAATAAAATGATTGTTGCAACCGTCTACAATTAAGCTAACAACAAGTAACAAACTCAATAAACAAGTCCAGGACCTGTGGGAATTGAACCCACAGTCCCATTGACAGTACCCATGGGTCTCCGGGAATCGAACCCGTAGCCCACGTCTCAATAAATCTCAGGATCTCCGGGAATCGAACCCGCAGTCCACATCTCGATAACATTAGGATCTCCGGGAATCGAACCCGCAGTCCACATCTCAATATGATATCAATAGCTCAGGATCTCCGGGAATCGAACCCGCAGTGCATATCTCAATAAGCGCAGGATCTCCGGGAATCGAACCCGCAGTCCATATCTCAATAACTCGGGATCTCCGGGAATCGAACCCGCAGTCCACAAACAATATCACTCCGAGTCTCTGGGAATCGAACCCACAGCCCTGGGATCTCCGGGAATTGAAGCCGCAGTCCACTAACACATCAAATAAAGAAAAAAAAACACACAGAGAGAATATAATATGTTTAACTATAACTTCACCGAAACTAGTGCCAACAATTTATCAAGAAGTTCAAGAAAGTCAACTAGGCAATTAGACATGTTGAATCCTAGCTAATCATGCTTTTCTAACTAATACCGGGTAAAGTAACGCTTTTATCAGCTAAGAGCAGGAATATCACTAATCGGACAATTCAAGTAAAGTGTGTGTTACAACAACCAGCGCATGTACATGCCCGTCACCTCGCGTACAAGGCATTTAAACTATCACTTAATATCCTAGGGGTGAAAGTTCCCCCACACGAGGTTAGACAAGCCACTTACCTCAACTCCGGTACAAAACCGCTAAGAAACAACTCTCTTACCGCGAACGTCGGCCTCCACAGGTGTAGTATCTGATAAAAATCAATAGAATCACATCAAAATAGGCCAATTGGGCATTACCCAATCAAAACAACTCAAAATACACCAAAACCCACAAGTTGCCAAAACTCGACTTTCGGTACGCTTATTGAAAAATCACAAAAGTTATATATTCGGGTTCCTTATCTCAATACGAGTCCGTGCATATCAATTTTATCGAAATCGGACTCCGTTTGCCCATTCAAATCAAAGATTTCCTAAATTTTAGGCCTAGGGCTCAAACCCACCTTTAATCTTCCATTTTCAGTGAAATAATCACGGATTTCATGATAAACTAACGAATTAAGGTCAAGAAACTTACCCTCGATGATTTCCCGATGATATCCCAGCGTTTACCCTTCAATTTCCTCTCTTGGAGCTCAACAATGGCGTTTTTGTGTATTAGGCCGCGTCTGAAATGTTTCTGGACTTAAAGTCAGTGCCAGGCCAATAAACTCTACGGGATCGCAACTCTAGGCTCGCGATCGCGATGCACAGATCCTGGGCCACATATTTTTACTCTACATGATCGCATGGTCTTGGACGCGATCGCAGTACATAGCCCGGCGACCCTACGCGATCGCTATAAAGTGACCGCGATCGCACTGCACGCGTACTCAACCTTACACGATCGCAGGCCTAACCTCGCGATCGCAGAGCTTCCCAATTTTTTCCTACGCGATCGCAGACTCCCCCTCGCGATCACAAAGCCCAATAATTTCCTCTTATGCGATCGCATGAACAGCTTCGCGATCGCGAAGCACGAAAATTCTCTGCAATATTGCAGAACCAGCAGTGCAATTGGCACTAAAATGGTCCGTTTGGACCCTCGAATTCATCCCGAGGCCCCCGGGACCCCAACGAAAACCACCAACCTACTCCAAAACATGATACGAACTTATTCCAATCATAAAAACACGTCTAACAACATCAAAACCCATAATTCACATCGAATTCAAGCCTAAATTTTTTAAAACTTTTCGAATTGAACATTCGATCTAAAACCCGACCAAACGACGTCGGAATGACCTAACATTTTGCGGACATATCCAAAATCGCAACACAAAGCTACAGAAATTGTCGGAATTCCATTCTGACCCCCGGATCAAAATCTCACCTATCGTTCGGATTCGCTAAAATTTCAAACTTCGGCATTTCAAGCCTAATTGAGCTACGGACCTCCAAAATACATTCCGAATACGCTCCCAACCCCGAAATCACCTAACGGAGCTAGTGGAACCATCGGATTTCCGTTCCGAGGTCGTCTTAACACTATTCCGACTACGGGCCATTTTCCAACTATAAAGCTCCCAATTAGGGACTAAGTGTCCCAAAACACTCCGAATTCCATAACCGACCTTCCCGGCAAACCACAATAGCAGAAATGAACTTAGGGGAACAGTTAAATTGGGGATCGGGGCGTAATTTTCTAAAACGACCGGCCGGATCGTTACAGTTTTTAACTCTCTGAAGTCGCAATTGCACCAGACCCTTCACAATTGCGAATGAAAGTCAATCATGTTGTTTTCGCAATTGCAAAAGAAATTTGGGAATTGGGACTGAGAAACTTCGCAAATGTGAAAATATTTTCACAAATATGAAAGTTGCCCCTACAACTTTCAACAGCTACTGGTTTTGGCTCTCCGGGTCACTCCGACCTGGTCAAATCAACTCCAAAAACTCTAAAACTTGGCAGATTAGTTACAAATAATATACTAAGGTATTCTAAAAAATAAAATTTCCAAAAATGACTAAAAAAAATTAAAAAAAATGAGTTTCCTCCCACCAAGCGTCGCATTTAACGTTGTGACACGACGTAAAACAACTTTATCACTTTTCTCGCCACTTGGATGATATAAGCTGGGCACCGAGCTTGGAATCAAGCTTGTGACCATGAGCGATAGAGGGTAGTAAGCTGATGATCAAGTCAAGCCTTAAATTCTTCATTTTGCATTTCTTGGCTCTCATGTGAGGAACGTCATTTTGTTTTCTTGTTTCCTCAACCCGTAAAATGTATGGTTGTTGTATTTCCTCTTCTCAATCACTCATTGGCTCGTGTAGTTCAATTTCAATATCACCACACAACTCCAACATTGAAAAATTCTTGGAATGTGACTTCAAACCTTCACTTTGCAATTTGTTTTATTTTGACATCCTTTTATTCTCCCGAACCAGAGTCAATTTCAACCAATATTTCATTTAAACCGGATGACTCTAATTCTATCTTTTTCTTGGCATCATTAATACTCATGAAGTCGGTTGGTGGTGTTCAATTCTTGAATCCTCAAAGTAAAGCTCACTTTCTTCCTCGGAATTGGACTCTTCTTAGCTTTCTTCCACACTCTCAAGTTGGTGGGCATAGTGAGCCTCAAACAATATTTGTATTTGATTCTCCAAAGTGCGGATATTCTCATCATTGTAATTCATGCCTTGTTTCATGTCCTCGAGTGCAAAGTCATGATTCTCCTCATTTACAAGTATGGTCTCCAACATGAGCATCAATTTCTCATTTTGAGCATTTGAGAGTTCTTCTTGGTTTTGATCAAGTGCCAAGGAAGGATTTCAACATCAATCTCCACGGAAGGTTATTTGCTATCATTCACTTCCTAGGATTTTTGAACCCTTAAGGCTTCGATCATTTCATGCATTTGTGAATGCAACCTTGCAAGTGCCAAGTCATTTTGGAGACTATTTTCCAAGAGCTCCTCCAAAGCACTTTGTTCTTTGTTTCCTACTTCAATTAGGCACTCCAACATGAGCTTGAACCCTCCATTCCAGCCATGCTCAACTTTTTCTACTTCCATAGCCCTTTAATTTTCATCACAAAAAGTAGAATCATCATAGCAGGGGCTTGGGGAAGGGAAGGACAAATAAGCACAAACATTCCAACGACCAATTCAAAAACCACACTTATCAAAAATACTCCACTCATAGGGTTGAGATTGTGTGCACAATCCACCCTCGGGAGAATTTAAACAATCTCGCCACGAGTGTGGTCCTCCACTATAAGGACAAGGGTCATAAAGTATGAACAACTACCATCCGACGAATTTTCATTATATGATGCCATTTTTTTTCAAAAAAATAAAATAAACAAGAAAAATAGACCAATGTAAGAAAATGATTACATAAATATTCACAAGTTTGGACCAAAGCACTTGCGCTTATTTCTCAAGCAACCTAAATTATGCCAAATTGTTCCCTAGCAACGGCGCCAATTTTAGTGACGTCCAAGTCCACAACTAAAAATTAAATGAACATCATCGCAAGCAATATAATTTACCCAAATATGAGTTGTGGTCGAATCAATCAGAGAACAACGTGTAGGCGATTAGGAATGTAAGAAAATTATCGTTTATTGCGCAATGCCAAACAATAAGAATTTGGTTTTGAAAATGTTTATATCTAAATGCAAAAATGGAAACTAACCTAGAAAGCAAGTAAAATAATCAATGGTAAACTATGAATGCATTAGAAATTACACTCAAGTATCGATCCAATGTATTTCACAATTTTACAAATATGAGCGAGTTTATGTTAATTAGCCACGGATACAAGACTGCCTAATTGAATTTTTCCTAAAACAATTAAGAGTTTAAGCACACCCGGAATGGCTACAAGTAGTTCAATTCTATCCCTAGGTAGAATCTATAAAATGAGGGTTAACGCCTCAAGTTCTTGTTAATTAGTTTTTCCCAACGCCAAATTATCTTTTCCAAAATTAATTCGGAGTTAATGGGTGAGTTCTGTAGTTAGCTAATCCCTTTGAAAACATTAAAGAACAAGAATAATTAAAGTAACAACAACTCACTTCATAAATAAATAAAAATTATTCAATACATAAGAACAACAAGGTATTTAATCCACACTTTGCACATGAATATTTCCATAAACAAGATTCAAGTGTTGAATAAAATACTACATACTTAGATATACAATACAAAGCAAGGAAATAAAGAAAGCAACATAAATGGGTAAGAAATTCTCAACCAAAAGCTTCAATCTTCAAGACCAAAGTGTGTGTGCAAAGCCCTAGTTTCCAAAACATGTTCTTTCTAGCCCTAAGAACTAAAAATAGGCCAAGGATCTGTCAAATAACTGCTTGGTCGTGTATAAAAATGGTTTGGGGATTAAAAATGTGAAATTTCAAAATTGCCCAGGCTTGAAGCTCGATCTTTACACTTGTGAACAAAAGTTCGCAATTCCCAACTCTATGTGTGTTGTGAGCACGTGATTTTTGCCCCAAGCAATTAATTCCTAAATAAAAATACAAAAATAATTTTTGATTGCAATTAGTTTGATTAGTGTATAGAAAATACCAGTGTTTGTTTTAATTGTTAAAAAAGAAATTTGAAATGAAATACAAAATGAGATTAATTGAAATATATCAAAAAATATAAGATAAATAATAGGAAATTGGAAAGAATTAGGAAAAAATACAAAAATTTTGAAAGTCAAAGAAAAATACATTAATACAAATATACAAGGAAAATAAAATACAAAGGAAAATACAAGGAAATTAAATAAACAAATACAATTCAAAAATGACAAAAATATAAAATAAAATTTGAAATACTAAGGAATTGGGCCAAATACACAAATTATTCAGCCAAAAACAACACAACACAGACCAGGCCCAAGGTCAGAAGACCGGCCAGTCTCACAAAAAATCAAACGACACCGTATAACACACCAAATATGGGTTGTTGATACAATTGATCAATGGACCAAATAAGGCGGTGGCCTTGTGAATAAAACGACACCGTTGAGGAAAGAAATCAAGGTCGTCCATCTCATTTAATCTAACGGATGAGACCAGTGTCTCACTTAAACAAACAACGTCGCCTAAGCAATTTAATCTTAGCCGTATATCTAGTTGATCCAACGGACATGAGTAAGGGTTCATTAAAACCATACGTTGTCGTTTTGAAGGCCAAATGATCTGGACCGTTTATCCTAGCCAATCTTACGGCTGAAAAACAATAACACAAATTCAGTATATATCCCAGACCCCCGTTCATTTCCTATCATTATACACACACACACGTTCACACTGAAACCCTAGCCGCCCCTGTACCCCCATTCTCTCTCCCCTTCTCTCACAAGACCACCGGAACCCTACCGGTGGTCAACTTTCTGTTATCTTCTCCGGCTCAGGCCACTCCCCTGAACCCCTTCCTTCATCTTCTCACACAAGTATTCCATTAACCTCACCCCAAAAAACCAACCAGTCTCCCAGTCTTGGAATTCCGGTCGCTAGAACCCTAGCCAGTGACAACCAAACTATGAACGAACCCTTCACCTTAACACCCCAGAACCACCATAAAATGATGTCTCACCCTATCCTAGCCTCATATCTCGAATGTAACTCAAACATCTCGAATATTAAAATGTGTCTCGCTGGAACCATACTCCGGCAAACACCCAAAACCAAAACCCTTCAAAAACCTCATCCTGAGTCTCTAAATACCCTTTTACACACCCAAACAAGACTTCCAAGAGTCTGTTTGGAAAATCTAACATCAAAGAGACTCAAAGTCCCTGAAACGCTGGAAAATCAAGAAAAGAAGAAATAAAAAGAAATAAATAAGAAATAAAGAAGAAAAGAAAGAAAGAAAAGGAAAAATAAAGGAAAAGACGAAACCCTAAAAAGCTAAGTATCTTAAATCTTTGTTCTGTGCTTCTGTGTTCTTATCTGGATCTGTTGCATGTTTAAAAATCCCTGTATATGTCTAAAATTGATTAAGTACCGTGGATCCAATTCTGTTCTATACTATGTGCTTCTGTGTTCTCACCTGTTAGAAATTTTGAGCCTATTACATGTGTATGCCTGAAATCGACTAAGTATTCTTGGTTCTGACTATAGCTACCTCTAAATCATATGCTATTAGTTGTTTTATGTTATTGTTCAATAGATCTTGTCTCGACTAGGGTTTTGATTAATTGAAATTCAACCATTATTAATTTGTCTCTCTGAGTTCTGATTAATTTTAAAGTTAGTTGTAATTAGGGCTATTTGTGCAAGACTACATAAACTGGCTACATTTGCAATATGATTTATGCGTTTGTTTCTTCTGAACTCCTGAGTGCTTTGTCACATCTTGGTTATATGTGTAAAATGTCTATTGTGGTTATATTTGCAACACAGTGTGAGTCTTTGATTTTGTAAAGTTTATTTGGGGTTATTTTTTTCTAAGAGTGGTTAAATCTGAAAAGGTTAATTAGTCTGAAACTAGCTAAATTTTAAAACGCGTCTCAGGGGTTAAACTTTAAATATGTTAATTACCCTATGTCTTGGCAGACCTAATGATAGGTCGGGTAAATATCATTGAGTGTAAAGGGTAAAAAGGGAAAGGAAATTGGTATTTCTGTAGATTATATAGAGGTAATGGGGGTATAAATGACATTAATGCTTGGTTTTACTGAAAATACATGAACAATAAGGGGCAGATTAGGCATAGTTAAAAGGAAAATGTGTAATAAACCTTAGCAAGTGAGGGTAACTAGGTCCAATCATCCCAATAAAACAGCAAGGAATAGCCTAGAACCTTCTAGCAGGGGTTCAAGTGTATTTTTGTTAGAATTATGCTATACCTAACTGATTGAATTTAAAAAGAGTTGGGGTGGGAAATATGAATAACTAATTCTAAATTCCCTCCCAAATTCATTCTATAAATAGGCTGTTTCAAGCCTGAAAAGGGGGTTTAATTTTTGGGTACACAATTTGAGAGTCGAAAACTTTACTCAAAAGGGTTCTGAATTTTTAGAGATTGAGGTTTTGATTTCTGGAGTTCAACTTTTGGTTTCAACTTTAGGAGAGAATTTCAGTATTCTACTGGTCTACTACTTAGCATACAGTTCGAGTACTATTTCTGGAATCTTTGCTGGTTGTTCCTTTGTCGTGTTTACTTCAAGTTTGCTTGGATTTCCATTGCTCGAGTTATTTGCTGGTTTACCTGCTGAGTTTTGAGATTTGCTGTGTTAATTGCTCCTGTTCGCTGTTGTTTATCGCCATTGCTGTTGCTGATTCTTCCTTCTTCTCCAAAACCTAGAACTCATTGATTTGCTTTTGAATCAGGTACAAAACTATGTCCTGAAGCTGTAATTGAATTGCCTGTTGAAGGAATAAAATATTAACCAGTTCTAGTTACTCAATTATATATTTGTTCTTTCATTATGTAGTTTTAAATACTTAGATCTTTGTAATTCATTAGGAACTGTTTGTAATAAGTGTTGGACTGAGCGAATATGCTTTTAAATTTAGTAGTAATATAGTGATACAAAAAATAGGTTAAATAAGTTAGATAGAGAATTATCACCTAAATCTAAAACTAGAACTGGCTAAAACACAGTTAATACACCTAGATTTATACATATTCTGAAATTAGACATGTAATACTAGTACTTAGCTATTCTGATAATTGAGCTTCGAATCAGAATCAATTAATTTGGAAAAAAAGCATGAGTGTTGAGTTCTATATCACGTTACTGTTTTAACATTATTGAAACTAGATTAGCTATAAACATGTATTCAACTTTGTAAAATAGCAATCTGAAACATAATTGTAATCTGAGCATGTTGTAGTTAAAAATACAAATGTTGTTTTTAGTTAAAGTAGATAGATAATTCTACGAATAGTATTATTAGTCAAATAACAATATCACATTCTGTTAATTTACCAGTTGAGTTACAATACTGATTTAAACTAGATATTAAGGAGGCATAGTTAATTGTCAAAAATTTAAATCAGTAATGATCAAATGTAATTTGGCATTGTTAGAAACAGCTAATTATTAGTATTGAATAGTATTTGTACGTAGTGATGTTATTGAAATGTTAATCTACCTTAATTCTGCTTTAGATGTAATTAATATGGGCCTAGCCATGAATACAGGCCTGTCACGACTCGGATTATCCCTCGTCATCGGGATCGTGATGGCGCCTACTCGTGGTAGCTAGGAAAGGCAATTCATTCAACATTATCTTGTTCATATCATTATTTGTATACTCATACTTAATAGCAAGAGAAATAATTATTCATTTTAATAAATGCGGAAGACTTTCTAAATAGAGATAAATGATACTAAGATAAAACACTGATGAAATCCTCTACCCAAGACGTGGAGTCACCAACTCAAGAACTACTAGTGAATACTACACATAATGGTCTGAAAGAAAATGATAATTATCTGTCTGTCTCGAAACAATGAGACCACAACAAATAGTATAAGTAAATAGAAGAGACGCCGGGCCTGCGGATGCCTGCAAGCTACCTCGGTCTCGAAATGCTCAAAACTCTCATGAGTACCCTACTGCTGCTGCTGTTGCTGCTGCTTCTCCTGCTCGAAACCTGGACCTGTGCAAAAATGCACAGAAGTGCAGTATCAGCACAATCTGACCCCATGTGCTGGTAAGTGCCTAGCCTATCCCGGCGAAGTAGTGACAAGCCTAGGACCAGACAGTCACATAAACCTGTACAGTTCTATATATGTACATACCACAAAACAAAAGGATTATCAAGTAACGAAATTAACAAAGAAGTATCATACTGGGGGAAACTCAATCAGCAACATATATTAAATCAGTAAAGAAAAATCAGAGTATGATAAAAATAGATGTTATCAAAACAAGGAAATTTCAAATAGTTGCACGGCATCACCCTTCGTGCTTTTACTCTCATCCTCACATCCATGGCACGGCATGATCCTTCGTGCATGGTTCAAATAACAACGACAAGGAATGTTCCTTCGTGCATAATAAATATCACAAGGCACGACACGATCCTTCGTGCATAATCAATAACAAGGCACATCATTACCCTTCGTGCATAATCAATAAAATAAGGCACGACATGATCCTTCGTGCATAATCAATAAAACAAGGCACCGCATTACCCTTCGTGCATAATCAATAAAATAAGGCACGACATGATCATTCATGCATAATTAATAAATTAAGGCACGGCATGATCCTTCGTGCATAATCAATAAAACAAGGCACGGCATTACCCTTCGTGCATAATCAATAAACAAGGCACGGCATGATCCTTCGTGCATAATCAATAAACAAGGCACGACATCACCCTTCGTGCATTATCACTCTTCCTCACCCAAATAACAATCACAGTTAAGGGCAAAAGAATGAAATAATTAACATGAACCGTCCCGGCAAGGGACACAATAATCATCACAGTAAAGTCCCGGCAAGGGAAACAATAATCAACTTCACAATAAAGTCTCGGCAAGGGAAAACAATAATCAACTTCACAACCCGGCAAGAGTTCAAGATTATATCTTAAAAACATCCCACAATATATGTCAACAAATGACTCACTGTCATGGTAGACACCAGTATATGGATGCTCGTCACCACAGCCCATACACCGCACTCGATCACATAGCAATTAGCACATTAATCCTTTTCCCTCAAGCTAGGATAGATCAAACACTTACCTCTAAGCCTTGAAGTCCAATTATCCTTCAATTATAGCTTTACCTTGAATTTCAGCTTTCAACTTGCTCGAATCTAATCACAATTGGTTCAATTACATTAATAAATACTATATAAATTGGTTTGGATGCTTAAAAATGGTTTTCTCAAAGTTTAACCCAAAATTTCCCAAAATTCCCCTGGTCCCACATAGTCGGAACTCAGGGTTTGGACCAAAATCCGGTTACCCATTCCCTCACGAGTTCAAATATATGATTTGTTTCAAAATCGGACCTCAAATCGAGGTCTAATTCTCCAATTCATGAAACCTAGGTTCTACCGAAAAACAAGAATTTCCACCATGAAAACCTTTGATTTCTCTTGAAAAACATGTTTAATGATGTTAGGAATTGAAAGAATTAAGTAAAAAGTGACTTACAAGTGTTTTGGAGTGATTTTGCTCTTGGAGAATCGTGTGTGGTGTGTTGGGTTTTGAAAGAATAAAGAAAATTGGTGTAAAATTCGTTTAAGTATCCGATTGCACAGCTGCGGTTATGGGAATTGCGAACATTTGTTCGCAATTGCGAACATAGCAGGTTTTTTTGACTATTGCTCTCGCATTAGCGAGAAAAAGTTCGTATTTGCGAACTCTGGCCCAGGCCTGCCATCCTCGCATTTGCGAGACTTTGTTCGCATTTGCGAACTTAGGGTGATTTCTAAATTCATCGCATTTGTGATATTAGTTTCGCATTTGCGAACTGGGCTTGATGCTGTGTGTCACACCTCCCTTTTTACTACCCCGTTTTTAAAGTTCCCGATTAAGAGAATGGGGGTAAACCTCAATGTTCACATACCCGGGAAGGATATAATAATGAAGAGGAAGGAGTTTTTCCAAATAAAGGACAATCGGTCTGGGATTTTGTTTAATTTTTCAGAGTCACCACTTGGGAAGATAATGGTGTCCCAAGTCACCGGTTTGATCCCGAACCGAGGAAATTTATGACTCTATAATATAGCCTGCGAAACTAGAAACCTGGATAAGGAATTCTGTTAACCCCGGAGAAGGTGTTAGGCACTCCCGGATTCCGTGGTTTTAGCATGGTCGCTCAACTGTCGTTCTTGATTTTATAAGACTTATTATATGCCTTTTACAATGTGTACATGTTTCAAATTTTAATATTTTTACGAATTACGACGTCACAAAAACGTATTTCAAGTCACACCGCAACCAATACGCCTGCGACCTTTAACACGTTTCGGCTTCGCCGGGATTTATGATTTGAGTCATATCAAATATGCACTCGTATTAGGGAAAGTATATTTTAAGTCGTGCATAAATCGTCTATCGGCTTCTTTAATATTTTGGAAAGATTGTGAAATTATTTAACAACCTTCCCGAGTCTTGCATATATAATTTACATATTTATTTAGGGGCCCCGCTATTTCGTTTTCAATGTAAGGCTCATCCCAACTTAATTTTATAGTCTGATCCTAATATGCATGTACTATGTATTTCTATTTTTGGTTTTTCCCTAATTCATTATTTTCAGATCGGAATCCAGGCTTCCTTTTATTTACACAGGCCTGGAACTGGGCTTGATTTGTATTAATTTATATTCCGGGGTATTGAAAACCCAGGAACTTGCCGCAACATGTTCAGCAAAAACTGAACGTCGTATTTACATATTTCTGGGCCTTCATAACATGTTAGGCCCAGATCAGACTCAACGAGAAGTGAGTAATGAAAATCAGAACACATTGTATGCACAAGAGATCGATATTCAGAAGTTAAAACACTTAAATTATTTTATTCAATAAACAGAAGAGAAATATAGAATTACAATGGTGAACTTCAGACTTTAAATGTTCAGTGTGAATGAATTCTAATTAACAAACTATTTTTGTTTTCATATTTAACAATTAAATTTTAAACTAATGAATCTAATTTCCTAATATCTGAGGTTGATCAGTACTACTGTTTAATAACCTACTGAGCTTAATTATTTGCAGATTTCAGAAAACTAATTGCATGATTAAACATAAAACTATATTAACCTGTGAGATGTGACTTCATTTTTTACCACATGTTTCATCTACTACTAACAATGTTCAGCTTAATCTATTTAACACTGGTTTTACTTGACTACTGCACGTTAATATTGTTATCTATCTACTTGTATTTGTTTTTGTTTTTATATTATATTAATGATTATCCTAATTAATTATCTAAGTGATTTTGACTAACATTACTATACTAATCTACTAACTACACTATTACATTGTTTTCAGTTTATTCTTATCTCACATTGAATTAATTACAACATTTCCTATCAAATTACAAATTCAACTAAGCTAATTAAAACTATAAAGTAAAAACAGATCCAAAAATCAGTTACGAAGACTTGGAGCTAATAAACAGTTTATTTCTTCAATTCAACTCCAATTGCAGTTACATGGTTCGAATTGTGTACCTGATTCAGCAACAGAAAAACCAATGAGTCTAGGGGAGAACAAGCAGGAAATAGCAGGAAGACCACAACAAATAATGCAACAATAGTAAGAGAGATTGAATTCACAGCAACACGAGTGAGTTTAGCAATCAATTCAATTTCCAGAGAACAACAAAGCAAATACCCAGCAGAAGACAGTAGAGAACCAGTAAAACCAACAGAAGATTTCCTTCAGCTTCTAGTAATAAGCTTCGAATAAACCCAGGCAGAATTTACTCTATATATCTATATGTGTATATCTGAATTTCTATTTCAAAAATCCAGCCCTTAAACAGACTCTAAATGGGGGTATTTATAGGTGAGAGATGGTGAAAATTTTGGGGGGAAAAGCTAGAAAGTAATTCTTGTTCCCTCCCCTCCCTTTTTACCAATTCTTACATTTTAGTCCCATTTTCAAATTTGAATTTGCCTTCCAGCATGTGCTGGAAAGTTCTAATTGATTCTTTTTGGGGTGTTTCACTAGTGTACCCCCACTTGCTAAGGTTATTTACTAAGTTGCCTCTTATTTGGGTCTATTATACCCTTAGTTTTGTTCAATATTGCAGAAATTATGAGCCTAAATGTCTTTAGTATCCCTATAGGCTCTATTAAATCCACAACTTTGCCATTTTCTATTCCCTATATGCCCTTAAGGGCATTTACTATTTATCCAACCTGTCCAGGTTAGGTTTTCTGTTTTTTAGCTCTTATTTAGTTACTGGCCAGTATTTACATTAGTCTTTAAGACCTGGCTAGATTAAACTTCAAACTTATTTAAATTTTAGCCACTTTACTTTCATTTTCTGTTATTAGAATTAATTTGCAGGACTAGCCTGCTTATTTACCAAAGTTCATACTATTTAAAGTTTATCTAGTCCAATGTTCGGACTTAGTTTTGCAAACTTAGTCAATTAGTTATGACTGGTCACTTAGAATTAGTTAAAGCTTGCGAGCTTAGCCAGTTTCAAGCTTAAGCCTGATTATTACAAAATTAGCCAATTTTAGAACTTAGCCACTGAATTTAAGCCTAAAGAACTACAGAGTTGGTCAGTTACAAGACTGACCACTCTTATTACTTATTTCAATTATGACCATTTTTATGTTGTTTTCAATTTTAGCCTATTTAACTACTTAACATGCTTTCAAACTTAGCCACTTATCTAATTACCAACCTATTACAGCTATAACCAATATCACCTACGCACCTTAAGCTTAATAATATTCAAATAACACAAAATTATTGCAGATATATCCCTTTCACATTAAATTGCACACATAGCCACAAAATCAGAATTACTTGTCATTTAACCAAAACTCAGAGGGAAACTGAATATTGTTGAATTTCAATTAAACAGGCTCATAATTCAGATTCCAAACAGAGTATGTCAATTAAACATAAAAGGAGGCATAATCAGAACTTTCTCATGTCAAAGACTAATAGAAACCCTAACATACTCGGGTGTATTTGATTAAGTATAATAGACAATATTTATCAAAGAGACCCAAAGAAACATGTTTCTAAAAGAGAAACAAAGTTAAAACAGAGATCATTTCAAAGAATGAAACTAATCTAAGCATGCAATTAGCTAATCGACTAAAAAGAAAAAGAAATCAGACAAAAAAGCAGCTAAAGCAGAAGAAAGATGAAGAAGAATCATGTAAACAGAAGATAACAAGAAAGAACACAAAAACATAAAAACCAAGGAATAAAGAAAGGGGAACTTAGCTTTGCAGGATCTGTCTCCTGTGCTATTTCCCTTTTATCTTTTTCATTTTCTTGTTTTTCTTCTTTTCTTTCTTTTCCAGTTTTGTTCTCAGACTTTAAGTTGAAGTCTTTTTATTGACCATTATTAGCAGAGAAGGGTTCAGGGTGTTAGAAGGGAGGGATTTTGTTTTGGGGTTTGGTTTTGGGTCGACCAGAGTTAGGGTTCTGGCGACCTATTTTTGAGGATTCGAACAAATTGAGTTATATTCGAGGGGAACGGTTTGTGAGGGATGATAGATCAGGGGACGAGGGTTAGATGGTGTTAATCTGGGAGCCGTTCTCATAGGTTATGGTCACCGGAGAAGAACTCCGATGACCGGAATTTCAAGAAGCTAGGGTTTTCGTGGTTTCTTGGGGTTTTCACGGTGGCTTGTGGTGGGGAAACAAGAAGAAGGAGGTTTGGGAGGTAGAGGATGGCCGGAGATGGCCATGAGAGACGGCCAGTCTCCATGGCCGGCAAAGTTTCGAGAAGAAGAAGAAGATGGGGTTAGAGAGAAGGGCGGCTAGGGTTAGTGACTTTAGAGAATGGCCGGTCTCTTTGAGAGACCAGGCTTATATACTTGTTACTCTTGATGGGTTTCTGGCCGTTGGATCAAGTGAGATCAACTGTCAGGATTGTTTTTCTTTAAAACGACAACGTTTGGTTAAAACCCAAGGCTATCTCGCATCCGTCAGATCTCAAAACACGGACGTATCAGATTCGATCAAAAATCTTAATTAATTAATTATTTCTGGATAACACCTCAGCCGTTGGATTTAAAGAGATGAACGACTGAGATTATTTCTTATATGAAGGCTGGACCGTTCTTTTAATTGGTTTGGGCCAAATGTGTATTGGATTTACATATTTGGCCCAATTCTTTATTTTTTGTGTATTTTTCTTGTTTTTTAATTACTTCTTGGTATTTTCTTTTTGTATTTCATTTTCTATTTTTATATTCTTTTCAATTATTCAATTTCCTATTTTTTCAAAATTTTTCTGATATTTTTTGCTATTTTTCTCTAATTTCCGGCATTATTGCATTTTTGTTAATTTTTCTTTTTAATTCCTTTAATTGTAATACTTGTACTCAACCTATTTTTTTGTTTTTCTAATTTTAATCTCTAATTGTTCAATCACACAAATGCATTTTATTCCAATCAAAACATGTAATTGCACCCAAAAATATTATTTATTTTAATTTTGGTATTTATTGCTTAGGGAAAAAATCACGTGCTCACAGCTGCCCCTCTTTGCTCGGGAACACGAAGAGTTTCAGCACAAAGACAAGTGAGCAGTAATGAGAGATTTTTTCCCATTGTCATATTCCGTGAGAAGCATTTTTGAAAACCTTTTGACCGCACCCTGCCTCAGAGGTTACCTACATATCCTGGGCTAAACAGGAATCAGGTCAATGTAGTTCAGGAAGATCTGGCAGTTTAAAAACCACTAGACTTACTATTGCATTGGCACTGTTATGACTTACTGACCTACTCCTTATTACACCAGGGGATAAAATGTAAAATGAAGAAGCTATTCTAAGCTATAATTCTACGAGTTACAATTGTTCCTATCTAACTTCTTGTCTCTTTATTCTTCTTTGTCTCTTTTTCTTTGATTTTCTTTGCGGCTGTCTCCTTTTGTTGATTTTTCTTTTCTTGCTTCCCCTTTCTTTTGATTTTCGATGGTACTCTTCACCTTCAAACTGGTACCTGCTCAAAACAAAACAAAACAACAAACTTTTTCTTCTGCCCCAGTGTGGGCGTTTCGTGTTACGTTGTTACTCATGTTAGCTAACACAAACCAAAATTGCAGAAAATAAAATTGCAGAAATGTATTCCCTAGTTATACAGGTGGGCGCCTGAACATAAATTAAAATTGCAGAAATGTATTCCCTTGTTATACAGGTGGGCGGTTAGAAAAGAAAAACTTTTAAGATGTACAAATTATTCCCTTGTTATACAGGTGGGCGCCTGAACAGAAATGAAAATGCAGAAAAGTATTCCCTTGTTATACGAGTGGGCGCTCGAACAGAAATTAAAATGCAGAAAAGTATTCCCTTATTATACAAGTGGGCGCCTGAACAGAAATTGAAAATGCAGAAAAGCATTCCCTTGTTATACAGGTGGGCGCTTGAACAAATGAAAATGCTAAAAAGTATTCCCTTGTTAAACAGGTGGGCGCTTGAACAGAAATGAAAATGCGGAAAAGTATTTTCTTGTCATACAGGTGGGCGCCTGAACAGAAACTGAAAAATGCTGAAAAATATTCCCTTGTTATCCAGATGGTCTCCTGATGCGAAAATGAAAATGCACAAAAATATTCCCTTGTTATCCAGGTGGGCACCTGATGCATGAAATGCGAATACGGAAAAGTATTCCCTTGTTATCCAGGTGGGCGCCTCTGATGCATGAAATGCGAATGCAGAAAAATATTCCCTTATTATCCAGGTGGGCGCCTGATGCATGAAATGCAAATGTAGAATAGTATTCCCTTGTTATCCAGGTGGGCGCCTGATGCATGAAATGCGAATGCAGAAAAATATTCCCTTATTATCCAGGTGGGCGCCTGATGCATGAAATGCGAATGCAGAAAAGTATTCCCTTAGTTTGATAACTGGGGTGTGAACTTAAAAGATGATACCTTCCTGTTGTTTTTGGTATTTTCTTGATTGAGTGATTCTTCCATTCATGGATTCCTCCATTTATTGTTGAACTTATTTTTATGTTTTCTTTCTTTCCACATTGGTCACATTCACTTTAAAGTGATTAGTGACAATTTGTTCCTGTCTAAATCACAAAAACAAAATCTTATTAGTTATAAGTTGCTGGCAACTGGCATCTGCCGCTCCTGCCTTTTATTGCTTTCCTCTTTTTGCTTTTCTTCTGTTGTGTGGTCTTTCAGTTGACTATCTTCTGTAAACTCTTTTTGTATTTTTCTTGGCTTTTCACCATTTTTGTTTTCTTTTCTTTCGGCTCTGATTGCCACCCTTTATTTCTTTTCAACTCATTTTCTTTTCTTTCTTTTCTGATCCAGTGTTATTTCATCTCTTATCATCAAAACCTGGTAGTTAGCTTTCAAAGGACAAACAATGAAATGCAGAAACCAATGAATTTCAAAAGGGGTGAGGCTGTTTTGGAGAAGTGATAGAACTTATCTGGGTATGTTGGCTGACTCCGTTGGCCATGCCATGTATTTAAACTCCGACCCAGTTTGTTCAATCCATTATTCCAACTCCAACTTTCTTGCAACCCAAACCGATCCTATTTTTGTTGCTTTTCTCTTTTTCCAAAATAAACCTTGCAATCGCCTTATGGTGTCGTGAAAGGTTTTCACCAATAAGACTCTCTTATTTATTTCTCTCAACCTCACAATCGCCTTGTAGTGCCGGTAAAGGTTTTCACTGGTGAGACTCTCTCATTTTATTTCTCTCAGCCTCATGGTCGCCTCACGGTGCCGATTAAGGTTTTCACTGATGAGACTCTCTCATTTCATTTTTTTATATATATTTTCTTTTGTCTTTTGTTTTTCTAACCACTGGTGTTGTCCGTGCCCTGTTTTTCCTTTATTCTCATTGTATTTGTTATTTTCTTGAAATTGATTATAAGGTCTTTCTTTGGACCGTTGTGTGGCTTTTGGATGGGTTAAGAAAAAAAGATATAAAAGCTCAAAAGTTTACGAGGGTTTAAAAATATTTACAACTCTCGGAATTATAAAACATAACTTCTGCACCAGTTTCAATATGTGGGGGATTTTTGGATTTTTCTTTTATTGTGACTGAACCTCAATGAGGTTGCCTACGTACCCTTTCGGGATCAAGTCAGACGTAGTTCAGACTACGCCAATAATTCATGGTTTCGTCTGACTTTTTCCGATTTCTTTGTCTTTTCTTTTGCTTGCATTTTTCTCCTTTTTCTTGTCATTTTCATTTTTCATTTTCTACTTTTCTTTTGTGTCATAAGCGATTCCGAGAGAGGGGTATGAAAGAATAGATCGAACACGACTCAAAGGGATGTCAATGGATAAAGTGTTTGGATAGAGAATAAAATGCCTTCATCATTTCAATTCCAAAATCACAACAAATACAATTATACAAATGAAAAGGTATCATACATAGTATCTTTTGACCGCATCTGAATTGATAGCAGTCTCTACGCATTTCCCTTCAACATCTGTCAGATATAGTGCCCCATTAGACAACACCCGTGATACCATGAATGGCCCTTGCCAGTTTGGCGCGAATTTGCCTTTTGCTTCAGCCCAATGCGGTAAGATACGCCTCAATACCAGTTGTCCGACTTCAAACTTCCGAGGATGCACCTTCTTATTATATGCTATGGCCATTATTTGTTGATATAATTGCTCATGGCAAACCGATGCTAACCTCTTCTCATCGATTAGTTTTAATTGTTCCAATCAGGCTTTTACCCATTCATCGTCATCAATCTCAGCTTCAGCTATGATTCGAAGTGATGGTATCTCGATTTCCGCGGGTATAACAGCCTCTGTCCCATACACCAATGAATAGGGTGTGGCACCGATAGAAGTACGCACTATTGTGCGATAACCCATAAGAGTGAAAGGCATCTTCTCATGCCATTGTCTAGACTCTTCCACATGATCTTCTTTATATTCTTATTTGTAGCTTCTACTGCTCCATTTGCCTTTGACATGTAAGGTGTAGAGTTACGATGCAGGATCTTAAATCTCTGACATGCTTCCGCCATGAGGTGACTGTTCAGATTTGCCCCGTTGTCTGTGATAATTACTTTGGGAATTCCAAATCGGCATATAATATTTTCATGCACGAAATCCACCACGAGCTTTCTTCGTCACCGCCTTGAATGTCTTTGCCTCCACCCACTTAGTAAAGTAGTCAATCGCGACCAAGATAAATCTATGTCCATTAGAAGTTGCAGGCTCTATTGGTCCGATAACATCCATGCCCCAGGCGACAAATGGACATGGTGCAGACATCGTATGCAATTCATAAGGTGGGGAGTGAATTAAATCTCCATGCACTTGGCATTGGTGGCATTTCTTCACATACCTGATACAGTCCCGCTCCATGGTGAGCCAATAATAACCTGCCCTCAAAATTTTCTTTGCTAAGATATACCCGCTCATATGAGGTCCGCAAGCTCCAGCGTGCACCTCAGTCATAATCATATCAGCTTGTTGCGCATCCACACATCATAGCAAGCCCAAGTCTGGTGTTCTTTTATATATAATTCCTCCACTGAGGAAAAAGCCATTCGCTAAACATCTTACATCTCTCTTCTAATCTCCGGTGGCTTGTTCTGGGTACTTTACTATCTTCAAGTATTCCTTGATATCATGATACCACGGTTCTCCATCTAATTCTCCTTCTACAGCAAAACAGTAAGCATTCTGATCATACACCTGTATTTGAAGTGGATCTATATAGGCTTTATCCGGATGATGTAACATAGAGCATAGTGTGGCCAGAGCATCTGCCACTTCATTGTGCATTCTTGAGATATGTTTGAACTCTACGGATTGGAACCTTTAGGACAGTTCATGTAGACAATGCCGATAAGGTATCAATTTCAAATCTCTCGTCTCCCATTCTCCCTGAATTCTATGTCCGGGCATGTCATCATAGGACCAGGCAAAAATGTCTTTGTATTCGTACAGTAGCTTTACTAGCTCTTCTCTGAGGGAAGTTTCTAGGTGTACATTGATTTTTGTCTCCCAGACATTATCCTCATTCCCCAAATTAATAGATTCTGTCTCATTTAAGTTCAGTTTGGGTTTTTCCTCATATTGATTCAAGTCTTTACTTATTTCCTCCAGTATTTCCTCATCTTCATATTCTATTTCACTCTCATTTTCAATTTCTTGTATAATAATTCGATTGTCAAAACTGGGCCGGGAATCCTTCATGCATGACATATAACCAGAATTATCGCATATTGAACTGTACAAAAAGAAAGAAAGAAAATAATAAAAATGAGGCAAAAATGAAGAAAGAAGAAGAAATTGCATTTCATTGATATTTTTCAAAAAGATGACAGAGGTTGGATACATTTGATTTCAGTGGGGTGTGGGGATTACAAAAATAAAATTGCTTTTGGGAGAGGATGATATATTTTGAAAGCTAACTACCAAGACTCCCTCCTGATTGGAAAAGGAGTAGCTTCCCAATTATTGAGTGCAACACTGGGCCCCACGAACTGAATATCCATTTTACTGGTCCCTTCGCCTATCTCTACCATGTTCACATCCCCAAATAACATTTCAAACTTCGCGAGTAGTTCCGCATCTGGCCTTATCTCAGCATACTTTGACGCAACAGTCATCAAATGTCATTGTGTACCAGGCTTAGTGAAGGTGTCGGATAATTTGGGGACTGGTTTTGGGAGGGTCCTATTTTTCTTTTTGGTTCTTTTGGCTTTCTCGACGTCAGTGTAGGTAGGTTTAAAGCCCAAGCCAAAGGTATCATTGTTTCCCGGTAGATGAACATGTTGTGTTATTCCCTGTAAAGCTATCCCCAAACCTTTTCCCGGCGTGAACCCATTTCTGATCATCTCTTTGGCTACCATTACTGTGGTAGATGCCACTGCAGGGATTGGCTAGCTCTCTCCTTCGACTATCTTGTTAACTACCACAGTGTCTGTCACCTGATACACCCATGGGCCTTTATCCCCCTCGACTTCCTCAAAATGCATTATGGTATTACAAGTGTCTTCCTCTCTGTGCACTGTAATTTCTTGCTGTTCCTATTCGAACTTTACCATTTGGTGTAGGGAAGATGGTATGGCTTTGGCCACATGGATCCATGGCCATCCCAACAATAGATTATAAGACACAGTGACGTCCAACACCTAAAATTCCATGGTAAAGTCTACCGGCCCAATGGTGACCTCCAGCACAATATCTCCCAAGGTATTTTTGCTTCCTCTGTCAAACCCTCGAACACTCACACTATTTGGACGGATCCTGTCAGGATTAATCTTCAATTTTCCGAGAGTCGAGAGTGGACAAATGTTTGCACTCGACCTGTTGTCTATTAAAACCCGAGTAACCACTGATTCTTCACTTTTGACGGTAAGATAGAGTGCCTTGTTGTGTTCAGTCCCTTCAACAAGCAATTCATTGTCCGAGAATGTTATCTTGTTCGACTCAAAAATTTTGTTGGTGATCTTTTCAAGATGGCAGACTGAAATTTTTTCGGGGACATGTGCTTTATTCAGTAATTTTAATAGCGCCTTCATGTGCTCCTCTGAGTGAATTAGCAATGAAAGCAATGAGATTTGTGCAGGCATCTTTCTCAACTGTTCTACTATCGAGTAGTCTTGAGCTTTTATCTTCTTCAAAACTCTTTTGCTTCTTCTTCAGAGACCGGCTTCTTCACATGACTCTGCTTTACCACCTTCATTTTCCTTAACTCTTCTGAGCCAAAGCACCGCCCGGAACGAGTGAGGCCGTGTGTTTCATTGACCTCCCCTGTAACTTCTTTTCCCCTTTACATTAATGTGACCTTGTTGTAGTTCCAACGTATGGCTTTAGTATCTACCACCGGCATTTGCACCACCGGCTTTATGACCACCGGTTCCATGTACGCTCCTTTTACTGTCAACAACGGCTTAGCCCCTGGCACCATAATTTTCATAGTCTCAACCACTGGCGGCTTTTTTACTAGTAACTCGGCTGTCGCTTTCTCTTTCTCAGCCTCTTTCTCCACTTTACCGTTGGCCTTTATCATCAATACCGATTGGGACAGCTTTTTGTTATTCTCTTCTTGCTCTAACTCTATCATGTGTGTCTCAGGATGAGTTGGTAGTGGGTTCTGAGTAATGTTTGGAGTCTCTGGAGCCTGTACCTCGATCCTCCTACTGTCAATGAGCTCCTGTATAGCAGATTTCAAGTGCCAACACTTTTCAGTATCGTGCCCCGGTGCCCCGGAGCAATATTCACATCTGACTGACTGGTCAATGTTTCTGGGAGGTGGGTTTGGAAGTTTTGGCTCAATCGGGTTTAGCATCCCCAACTCTTTCAGACAATGATAGAGGCTGGTATAAGACTCCCCCAATGGGGTGAATGTCTTCTTTGTTTGGGCTCTGTTTCTTATTGCTGGGTCTATTTGGGTTCTTGTAGGTTCTGGAAGGAGGGTAGGTGTTCTGTGTATGATAGATATTTTGTGGAGCTTGGGCTCGCCATACATGTGGAGGCGATGGGTAATGTTGATAATGTGAGGTAGTGGGTGGATAATATGGTGGAGGTGGGTTGTAAGGTGTTGGCGGGTATGATTGGTATGGGCGAGGTGGGTGATGGTATGTATTTTGGCTCCGAGTCCATGGTCTACTGTCTACAACTAAAACCTCTTCCTTCTTCTTTTTTCCAATAGACCCTCCCTTTCCGGTCTGTATTGCCTGATTCGTGGCCTTGATAGTAGAAAAGCTCATGATTTTGTTGGTTTTCAATCCTTCCTCTATAAAACTCCCCATTTTCACTACTTCATTGAAATTCTTACCAATAGCCGACACCAGATGGCCATAGTAAGTAGGCTCTAAGGCCTGCAGAAAACAATCTACCATTTCATTCTCCTTCATAAGAGGATCCACTCGTGCCGCTTGTTCTCTCCATCTAAAGCCGTACTCCCGAAAACTTTCTCCGGGCTTCTTTTCCATCTTGGTAAGTGACAAGCTGTCTGGAATTATCTTCAAGTTGTACTGGAAGTGGTTAGCAAATGATTGAGCTAGATCGTCCCAGATGAACCATCTAGTGTGATCCTGACGTGTATACCATTCCAGCGCAGAACCGCTCAAACTCTGACTAAAGTATGCCATCAAAAGTTCATCTTTTCCCCCTGCACCACGCATCTTGCTGCAATAACCCCTGAGATGGGCTACAGGATCCCCGTGTCCATCGTACATGTTGAATTTAGGTAGCTTGAATCCAACCGGGAGCTGTCACTTCTGGGAACAAACACAAATCTTTGTATGCTACGCTCACTTGGCCTCCTAGCCCTTGTATGTTACGGAAAGATTGTTCTAAACTCCTCATCTTCCGGACCATTTCCTCTTGTTCCAAGTTCTTGACGGGCTTTTCTTCCGTCATCTCCATCAGTGGGGTATAAGATTCATGCTGCCTAAACGTCGGCTCCGGCGGATAGTAATGGGTGTCTTGCACATGGAACACTGGTTCACTTGACGATTTATGTAGAGCAACAGGTGGTGGTGCCACATACACCGGGGCGACCTGTGGTGGTTGAGGTGGAATCTGTTTGGACAGTGGTGGTGGTGCCTGTGAAGTGGTGGCATAGTAGTGATGGTAATCTGGGTACGTAGAGGATGAGTTCATGGTAGGTGGCTCGGGATTAGGATTGGTAGGAGGGACATATGCTGGATTGGCTGGATATGTGGGTAAAGGTTGACCCTTAGACCAAGCTTGGTACATTTCCGACATTTGCTGCTTGAGCTTATACATTTCCTCCTTCATCCCCGCAACATCCACAACCTCCTCTTCTTGCACTGGGTCCATGATAGTTGGCTCAATTTCCTGAGACACGACCTTAGTCATAGTTTTTGATCGTGTGTTGTAATGATGGTTTGCCAGAGTACCAGTTGCCAGCTAAAATCTGATTCTCATAAACAACAACACTTGTTAATAGTTAGTACATAAAAGGATAAGATGCAACGATTAAAAATAACAACTTTTGCCTTTGATCGTTATGCATCATCCCGGCCTTTATTCCATTGTGAACCAACATCCGTTTCTTAATCAATCATCTCTTTTCTTTATTTCTTTTTCTTCTCTTTTTCCTTCTTTTTCCATTCATCTTTCTTTTTCTCTTTTTCTCTTTTCTTCTCTTTTTTTTCATTGATTTTCGTTCCTACATATTTTCCTATCGTTCAGAAAATTGATATAAAGCGGAAAAAGATTAGCAACAACTTCTTTGATCTTTTCATTGATACTCAAAAACATTGATTTACAAAATGATGTTGTGCTACTAATGCAAAAAGAAATACGAATACAAAATGCATGCCATATGAGTACATTAATGCTCCTAATGCCCGCGAGGCGTCGTTCTGTCTTGCCGCGGGCCTATATGCCAATCCACTTTGGAGCCTATCTAGGTTAGTCATGACTTGCTTCACAAAGAACGTCACGGCTGATGCAAATGTTGCCTGGGACATTTCTTCACACAATTGGCATTTTCTGGTGATGTACTGAGCAATATGGACAATTCTTTCTTGAATGACCCCTTTTCTTGAAATAACCTGCTGATCTGTTTGGCGCGAGCTTCTAAGGTTTGTTGGTTCTCTTTCTGTAGTTGTTGTAACTCGAACTCTAATTGAGCCATAGCCGTGTAACAATGCTCTCTTTCTTCTTCAAACTCTTTGATTGTTTTGTTACTTTTGACTGTGGCTGTGATGACTTTCTTTCTCAATCGAGCTACCTCAACTTCATGTTTATCTTGTAGTTACTGAACCATTCTAGCTCTTTCATCGGCATCTCTGGCCAGTTGCTTCCGAACCCTAACTAACTCCTTTTCTGCTTTGTTAAGATTGAAGTTGTAGTCATTCACTTTGTGCCGAAGATTTTCAATTAGTTTCTCATTTTGGGCTAAGCGAACCGGGGTCTCGAATGCAATTTTCCTTTTTGCAACTTGAGCCTTTAGAATTTCATTCTCCTTTTTCAGCTGCTTCTTTTCTCCTTCGTCTGATGCTGCCTATAAACTGCTCTCGAATTGAGATCTTGCAACTGTTTTTCTAGTAAGCTGATCTTAGCCTTATAATCATTTTCTTTGGCCACCCAATTTCTGTATTCCTTAGACTGCTCGGTCAAATCTTGAACATGAGGTCTTTTCAATGGTCTATCATGCTCAATACCTCGCCGATACCATGCGGCGTACCCTGGCGATACTTCTCCCCCAGTTCTGTTTTCCACACAAGTTTCTGTTTTCAAATTTTGACACTCATTCCAAATCTGTCAGACCTTTGCTTCCGGGAATTGCCCATCCGGACTAATCTCTATTGCTTGCAAACTGAGGTCCCCATCCTTTGGAATAACTTGATATCTTCCAAGCTGTCGTAGGACCCTGTACGGGGCATAAGGCTGGATACTTTTAAAACCCATGATCAAGAAGTGTGACCCTTCCGTCGGCATGTAAATAACCTCATCGAGGGGAAACCATCCGTATGCCCAATCGATTTGGCTATCGGTCAACGATCGTAGATACGAAATCCAACCTTTAACTCCCTCTGGCAGCTTAACTTTTGTTCTCGTATAGAATTCTTCAAGGCACGTTCTTTCAGTCGGCCCATAGCTTGAGAACGAAGGATGATGGCATAGATGTTCTATCAACCAGATTTGTAGAATCAAGTTACATCCCTCAAAGAAGTTGTACCCTGCTTTGCATGTTGTCAAGGCACGGTAGATATCGGCTATGATCATTGGGGACAAAGTGCAATTATCTTGTACAATCAAGGTGCTGGCCACCTCGGCAACTCTTGTATCAATGTGTCCATCCTTTCTTGGAAATATGATTACCCCGAGAAACGCCACCAGAAAGGCAAATCGTCGATGTTCCTCCCATTTGGCTCGGTTGGACTTACTACAAAGTTTGTTCGTGGGGTCATTGAAACCCCCGACATGCCCATATCTACT
Organism: Nicotiana noctiflora; assembly: GCA_032618575.1. Taxonomy (NCBI): domain Eukaryota; kingdom Viridiplantae; phylum Streptophyta; class Magnoliopsida; order Solanales; family Solanaceae; genus Nicotiana; species Nicotiana noctiflora. Next base: position 49,651 of record JASVEL010003952.1, read on the forward strand.
GTATATGAAGTTTAAGGAGCAAAACCCATTAACCAAATCCTCGTTGTGGACATTCCGAGCAATCTTCAAAGAGTCTAGGAAGCGGTGCACCGTTATCGCTCTTGGAGCTACCGAGTATTTCTCTTTTAAGGGGACCTCATTTTTCCCTATATAGTAAGCAACTTCTTTAAGAGTGGGAGTGAGTTCAAAGTCCGAAAAATGTAGAACGTTGTGCGCAGGATCCCAGCATGTAACAGGTGCTCGGATTATATCACCTCGGGGAATTATGTCCATTAATCCCGTAAGGTCTTTCAGATAACATTTGACCCAATTCTGTCCTTCCCGTCCCATGTCGTTCCACCATAATCCTAGCTTCAAAGGGATTCTATTCATTAAAGTGAAGGGTTCATTCTGTATCGTGCTCATCCTGCACATTTATTAAAGGCGATTTTATTTAGAAAAAAGGAAAATATTTTTCAAAGCAAATTTTCATTTTATAACCCTTTAAGGTTTTATTTTTGAAAAGACATGACTTTCGAAGTGGCCATTTTTGCCGAAACAACCTTCCGGCGTTCTTTCGGAACATTCGGCTATTTCCAAAAATAGCGATCACCTCGATTATTTGAAACTAAAATATTTTTTGGTCATTTTTCTAAAAGGGTGGTTGGACCCGTTCAAGGGTTGCCTACGTATCCCACCTAATGGCGAGAATCAAACCTGCATAGTTCGGTCAGATTAATTAACCAATTATTTTAACGACAAAACTATTTCCTATTTTTAACAACTCTTTTATCAATATTTCTTTTTTTTTTCATTTTTGAATATTCTCTTTCTATTCTCGGGAATTTTGCCGGTCCGTATAATGATCAAAGACAATTAAAAATGCAACATATAGTATGCTCGATCTTCAATTACCGGGTCACCTTTCCTAGACGGACCCAACCCCTGTGTTGAGTCCCCTAAGTCAGTTATGATGCAAATAATCATCTTAGACCTATGTTCAATGTCCTATAGTTTTCATAGAATGCTAGACCGTGCACCCGATGGAAAACTCGGATTGAGGAGGGGGCTACGTACCGGTGACCCGCGGGGTTAATCGGCTTTGTAACTTATCCGACCTCTGTTTCTTATTTTGGGTTTGACTTAACAGAATGGGGAGTCTCAACCAGTAAGCACATCCCCGGAGGTGAAGAAGAGAAGGGTTTTCGGCACAATTGATATATACAATCCATATAATATCAAAGCGGTAAAACACATATCATGTTGTTCAAAGCATATAACAAAGTCAAAATAACATTGAGAACGACATTTCTAACGAGCTCGAATTCTTAAACCTTGAAACCGAAGTTCTGGGTTGCTTAGTCCCCAGCAGAGTCGCCAGAGCTATCATACCTCCCTTTTTACTACCCCCTTTTTAAAGTTCCCGATTAAGAGAATGGGGTAAACCTCAATGTTCACATACCCGGGAAGGATATAATAACGAAGAGGAAGGAGTTTTTCCAAATAAAGGACAATCGGTCCGGGATTTTGTTTAATTTTTCAGAGTCGCCACTTGGGAAGATAATGGTGTCCCAAGTCATGGGTTAATCCCGAATCCGAGGAAATTGACTCTGTATTACAGTCCGCGAAACTAGAAACCTGGATAAGGAATTCTGTTAACCCGGGAGAAGGTGTTAGGCACTCCTGGATTCCGTGGTTTTAGCACGGTCGCTCAACTATCGTTCTTGATTTTATAAGATTTATTATATGCCTTTTACAATGTGTACATGTTTCAAACTTTAATATTTTTACGAATTACGACGTCACGAAAACGTATTTCAAGACACACCGCAACCAGTACGCCTGCGACCTTTAACACGTTTCAACTTCGCCGGGATTTATGATTTGAGTCATATCAAATATGCACTCGTATTAGGGAAAGTATAATTTAAGTCGTGCACAAATCGTCTATCGGCTTCTTTAATATTTTGGAAAGGTTGTGAAATTATTTAACAACCTTCCCGAGTCTAGCATATATAATTTACGTATTTATTTGGGGGCCCCGCTGTTTCATTTTTGTGAGGCTCGTCCCAACTTAATTTTATAGTTTATTCCTAATATGCATGTACTATGTATTTCTATTTTTGGTTTTTCCCTAATTCATTATTTTCAGGATCGGAATCCAGGCTTCATTTTATTTACACAGGCTTGGAACTGGGCTTGATTTGTATTAATTTATATTCATGGGTATTGAAAACCCAGGAACTTGCCGAAACATGTTCAGCAAAAACTCAACGTCGTATTTACATATTTCTGGACCTTCATAACATGTTAGGCCCAGATCAGGCTCAACGAGAAGTGAGTAATGAAAATCAGAACACATTGTATGCACAAGATATCGATATTCAGAAGTTAAAACACTTAAATTATTGTATTCAATAAACAGAAGAGAAATATAAAATTACATTGGTGAACTTCAGACTTTAAATGTTCAATGTGAATGAATTCTAATTAACAAACTATTTTTGTTTTCATATTTAACAATTAAATTTTAAACTAATGAATCTAATTTCCTAATATCTGAGGTTGATCAGTACTACTATTTAATAACCTACTGAGCTCAATTATTGGCACATTTCAGAGAACTAATTACGTGATTAAACATAAAACTATATTAACCTGTGAGATTTGACTTCATTTTTTACCACATGTTTCATCTACTACTAACAATGTTCAGCTTAATCTATTTAACACTGGTTTTACTTGACTACTGCACGTTAATATTGTTACCTAGCTACTTGTATGTGTTTTTGTTTTTATATTAGATTAATGATTATGCTAATTAATTATCTAAGTGATTTTGACTAACATTACTATACTAATCTACTAACTACACTATTACATTGTTTTTAGTTTATCCTTATCTCACATTGAATTAATTACAACATTTCCTATCAAATTACAAATTCAACTAAGCTAATTAAAACTATAAAGTAAAAACAGATCCAAAAATCAGTAACGAAGACTTGTAGCAAATAAATAGTTTATTTCTTCAATTCAACTCCAATTGCAGTTACATGGTTCGTATTGTGTACCTGATTCAGCAACAGAAAAACCAATGAGTCTAGGGGAGAAGAAGCAGGAAATAGCAGGTAGACCACAGCAAACAATGCAACAGTAGTAAGAGAGATTGAATTCACATCAACACGAGTGAGTTTAGCAATCAATTGAATCCCCAGAGAACAACAAAGCAAATACCCAGCAGAAGACAGTGGAGAACCAGTAAGACCAATAGAAGATTTCCTAAAGCTTCATGTAATAAGCTTTGAATAAACCCAGGCAGAATTTACTCTATATATCTATATGTGTATCTCTGAATTTCTATTTCAAAAATCCATCCCTTAAACAGGCTCTAAATGGGGGTATTTATAGGTGAGAGATGGTGAAAATTTTGGGGGGAAAAGCTAGAAAGTAATTCTTGTTCCCTCCCCTCCCTTTTTACCAATTCTTACATTTTAGTCCCATTTTCAAATTTGAATTTGCCTTCCAGCATGTGCTGGAAGGTTCTAATTGATTCTTTTTGGGGTGTTTTACTAGTGTACCCCCACTTGCTAAGGTTATTTACTAAGTTGCCTCTTATTTGGGTCTATTATACCCTTAGTTTTGTGCAATATTGCAGAAATTATGAGCCTAAATGTCTTTAGTGTCCCTATAGGCTCTATTAATTCCACAACTTTGCCATTTTCTATTCCCTATATGCCCTTAAGGGCATTTACTATTTACCCGACCTGTCCAGGTTAGGTTTTCTGTTTTTTAGCTCTTATTTAATTACTGGCCAGTATTTACATTAGTCTTTAAGACCTAGCCAGATTAAAATTCAAACTTATTTAAATTTTAGCCACTTTTCTTTCATTTCCTGTTATTAGAATTAATTTGCAGGACTAGCCTGCTTATTTTCCAAAGTTCATACTATTTAAGGTTTATCTAGTCCAATGTTTGGACTTAGTTTTGCAAACTTAGTCAATTAGTTATGACTGGTCACTTAGAATTAGTTGAAGCTTGCATAGCTTAGCCAGTTTCAAGCTTAAGCCTGATTATTACAAAATTAGCCAATTATAGAACTTAGCCACTGAATTTAATCCTAAAGAACTACAGAGTTGGTCAGTTACAAGACTGACCACTCTTATTACTTATTTCAATTATGACCATTTTTATGTTGTTTTCAATTTTAGCCTATTTAACTACTTGACATGCTTTCAAACTTAGCGACTTATCTAATTACCAACCTATTACAGCTATAACCAATATCACCTAAGCACCTTAAGCTTAATAATAGTCAAATAACACAAAATTATTGCCGATATAACCCTTTCACATTAAATTGCACACATAGCCACAAAATCAGAATTACTTGTCATTTAACCAAAACTCAGAGGGGCAATTGAACATTGTTGAATTTCAATTAAACAGGCTCATAATTCAGATTCCAAATAGAGTATGTCAATTAAGCATAAAGGAGGCATAATCAGAACTTTCTCATGTCAAAGACTAATAGAAACCCTAACATACTCGGGTGTATTTGATTAAGTATAATAGACAAGTATTTATCAAAGAGACCCAAAGAAACTTGTTGCTAAAAGAGAAACAAAGTTAAAATAGAGATTATTTCAAAGAATGAAACTAATCTAAGCATGCCATTAGCTAATCAACTAAAAAGAAAAAAAAATCGGACACAAAAGCATGCTAAAGCAGAAAAAGATGAAGATGAATCATGTAAACAGAAGATAACAAGAAAGAACACAAAAACATAAAAACAAAGGAATAAAGAAAGGGGAACTTAGCTTTGCAGGATCTGTCTCATGTGCTATTTCCCTTTTATCTTTTTCATTTTCTTGTTCTTTTTCTTTTTCTTCTTTTCTTTCTTTTCCAGTTTTGTTCTCAGACTTCAAGTTGAAGTCTTTTTATTGACCTTTATTAGCAGAGACGGGTTCAGGGAGTTAGAAGGGAGGGATTTTGTTTTGGTGTTTCGTTTTGGGTCGATCGGAGTTAGGGTTCCGGCGACCTGTTTTTGAAGATTCGAACAAACGGAGTGATATTCGAGGGGAACGGTTTGTGAGGGGTGATAGATCTACGGATGAGGGTTAGATGGTGTTAATCTGGGAGCCGTTCTCATAGGTTATGGTCACCAGAGAAGAACTCCGATGACCGGAATTTCAAGAAGCTAGGGTTTTCGTGGTTTCTTGGGGTTTTCATGGTGGCTTGTGGTGGGGAAACAAGAAGAAAGAGGTTTGGGAGGTAGAGGATGGCCGGAGATGGCCATGAGAGATGGCCAGTGAAGTTTCGAGAAGAAGAAGAAGATGGGGTTAGAGAGAAGGGCGGCTAGGGTTAGTGACTTTAGAGAATGGCCGGTCTCTTTGAGAGACCAGGCTTATATACTTGTTACTCTTGATAGGTTTCTGGCCGTTGGATCAAGTGAGATCAACGGTCAGGATTGTTTTCCTTTAAAACGACAACGTTTGGTTAAAACCCAAGGCTATCTCGCATCCGTCAGATCTCAAAACACGGACGACTCAGATTCGATCAAAAATCTTAATTAATTAATTATTTCAGGATAACACCTCAGCCGTTGGATTTAAAGAGATGAACGGCTGAGATTATTTCTTATATGAAGGCTGGACCTGTCTTTTAATTGGTTTGGGCCAAATGTGTATTGGGTTTACAAATTTCGCCCAATTCTATAATTTTTGTGTATTTTTCTTGTTTTTTAATTATTTCTTGGTATTTTCTTTTTGTATTTCATTTTCTATTTTTATATTCTTTTCAATTATTCAATTTCCTATTTTTTTCCAAATTTTTCTGATATTTTTTTATATTGTTTGCTATTTTTCTCTAATTTTCGGTATTATTGCATTTTTGTTAATTTTTCTTTTTAATTCCCTTAATTGTAATACTTGTACTCAACCTATTTTTTAGTTTTTCTAATTTTAATCTCTAATTGTTCAATCACACAAATGCATTTTATTCCAATCAAAACATGTAATTACACCCAAAAATATTATTTATTTTAATTTTGGAATTTATTGCTTAGGGCAAAAATCACGTGCTCACACTGTGCTCCTCACATGTGCGAGACATAGTTCGCATTTGCGAACCAAGACCAGCCCAGGCCATTTTCGCATTTGCGACTACTTGTTCGCTTTTGCGAACTTAGCCTATTTCTGGGAGACATCGCAATTGCGAGTATTTCTTCGCAATTGCGAAGATATCACCTGGTGAAAAAATACCAGTTGTGCTATTTTTCAAAATATGCTCTAACGACCGATCAAATCTTTACCTGAGCCCTCGGGCTCCAAACCAAACATGCACACAACTTCAAAAACATATTACGAACTTGCTCGTGCGATCAAATCGCCAATATAACATTGTTTTCATCAAATCAAGCCTCAAGTTCATGATTATCTTTCTTTAGTTTCATAAACTTTCAATTTTGGAACTCAAGGTTCAAAACACATCAAACGACATCCAAATGTAGTCAAACTTTCCAGAAAGCACTCATATAATATTTAAGACTTGTACCGGGCGTTGGAACCAAACGAGCCCGATACTATGGTCGTTTAATCCATTCCCATTTAATAATTTCAACAAAAACAATTTAACAGAAAAATTCATATCTTGGGCTCTAGGCCTCCGAATTCGACTCCGGACACATGTCCGAGTCCCATATTTTCATACGGACCTTCCGGGACCGTCCGATAACGGGTCCGGGTTCGTTTACCAAAAATGTTAATCAAAGTCAACTATACGAATATTAATATCAATTTTCTTCAAATATTTCTTAGAATTCACATATTCTAGCACAAAATATTTCCGGCTACATGCCCGGATTATGCACGTAAATCAAGGCAACATAAAATGAGGTTTTCAAGGCCTCGGAAGCGCGGAACAAGTGAGGAAAACAGGTGATGACCCTTTGGGTGGTCACAAGGCCCAGATCTAATTAATATGGCATTCATACCTCTGGATAAAAATGGAAGTGTTAGCTGGGCCTCAGCTGTCCACTTGCACCTGGATGCAATAATGTGAGATAGCCTGGATTTCAGGCCCAATAACGTATAAAGGGCCTGAACCCCAATAAAGGGTGGTATAAAAAATGATACAAATCTGAAACACTTATACTTAGGATGAAAAAACCTAAAAAAAATAGAAAACGTAGCCCATTTAAGATTGAACTTTAATAAAAAATGGAGATGAGCCTCACTAAGCCACAAATACTTAATTGTGGGCCCTCAAATAAATGTCAACATAAAAACTCTAGATTCGGAAGGACCGTTTAGCAAATCTCCCGGTCTTTCCCAAAGTTAATAAAGACGTAGATACATTAGGCGCGATTAATAATATTACATTCCTAATATGGGTGCACTTTTATGTGACCCAAATCCAAAATCCCGGTGAAGCTGAAATGCACTAAAGTCACAGGCGTATTGGTACGGTGAGACTCGAAATGCATTTTTGCAACGTCGCAATTCTTTAAAATGATAAAGAGGGACATTAATAATGCATAAAAAGGAAGTATATGAAAAATCAGATAAAAAAAACAACAGTTGAGCGACCGTGCTAGAACCACGAAATCCAGGAGTGCCTAACACCTTCTCCGAGGTTAACAGAATTCCTTATCCGGATTTTTGATTCGCAAACTGTAATAGGGTCATAATTTCCTCGGTTTGGGATTACACCGGTGACTTGGGATACCATTATTTTTCCAAGTGGCGACTCTAAAATTTAATAAATAAATCCCGTTCTGAATGTCCTTTAATTGGAAAAACTCCTTCCCTTTTTATTATTATATCCCTTCCCGGGGTGTAGTATTAATAAACAGTATATAAGTGAGAAAAAAGGAGGTGTGACAGCTCTGGCGACTCTGCTGGGGATAAGAAACCTAGAACTTCGATTCAGGGTTTAAGAACTCGAGCGCAGTTAAAAGTGTTGTTTTTGTTTATATCTGATATCATTATATGCTTTGATCAACATGCTATATGTTTACCGCTTTGATATTACGTGAACTGTATATAAAAATTATGCCGAAAACCCTTCTCTTCTTACCTCCGGGGATGTGCTTACTGGTTGAGACTCCCCTTTCTGTTAGTGTCAATACAAAATAAAAAATGGAGACCGGAAAAGTTACAAAGCGGGACGATCCCGCGGGTCCCTGGTACATAGCCCTCTTCTCAATCAGAGTTGTCCGCTCGGGTACATAGTCTAGTACCAATGAAAAATGAGGATATTGAGCCTAGAATTAGGACGATTATTTGCATCATATCTAACTTAGGGGACTCAACACAGGGGTTGGGTCCGTCTAGGACAAGTGACCTGAATATGAAAGGACCGAGCATGATTATATGTTGCATTTATTTGTCCTGGACCATTATGCTGACCGGCAAAATACCTGAAAATAAAAAGAGAGAGAAAATAGCAATTTCTAGAAAAAAGATGTTTAAATACTGACAAAACGCTGCCGAAATTTTGAGAAAAATATGAAAATAGTCGGGATAATTTTTGTCAAAATAGTTAGTCCAAAAACAATTTGACCAAACTACGCTGGTTTGATTCTCACCACTAGGCGAGATACGTAGGCAACCTGTGACGGGTCCAACCACCCCTTTTCAAAAATAACCAGAAAATGTCAAATTTTAAAATTTTTAATAAATCAAAGTGATGCTGTTTTTGAAAATAGCTGAAAGGACGCCGGAAGGCTGTTTGCGCAAAAATGGCCACTTTTGAAGTCATTTCCCTTAAATAATAAATATAGCATTGAAATCTTCGAACGAGGTATTGAAAGGCTAAGTTCGCAAATAGGGATTCTTTTGAAGAAAAATGATGAAAAACATTCTTTGAAAAAATATTTTGTTTTCGAGTCAAATAATATGAGTTTAAATCACCTTTAGTAAATGTGCATGATGAGCACAATGCAAAACGAACCTTTTTCACTAATGAATAAGATCCCTTTGGAGTTACTATTATGGTGGAACGATTTGGGCCAAGATGGACAAGATTGGGTCAAGAAATATTTGAAAGATCTTATTGGGCTGCTTGATATCGTACCACGAGGCGACATTATTCGAGCTTTAGTTGCTTGCTGGGATCCCGCACACAATGTGCTCCACTTCTTGGACTTTGAGCTCACTCCGACATTGGAAGAGATTGCCAACTACATCGGAAAGGGTGAGGTTCCCTTAAAAGACAAGTATCTGGTTGCTCCAAGAGCCATCACCATGCACAGATTCCTCGACTCTTTGAAAAAAGCCAGAAATGTTCACAATGAAGATTTGTTCCATGGGTTTTGCATTATGAACATTATATATCGTGGATATGGCCACGTTGGAGGATTTAATGTTGCAACAAACAAACTCTACAGCAAAGCAAACCGGGCTAAATGGGAGAAAATAGGCGCTTTGCCTTCATGGTAGCCTTTCTGGGATTTATAATATTTCCAAGGAAAGACGGGTACATCGACATCAGAGTTACCGAGATTGCCAGTACCCTCCTTACACAGGACAACAGTACTTTGGCGCCAATGATAGTGGTCGATATCTTTCGTGCTCTCACAGCATGTAAAGCGGGAGAAGATTTCTTCGAAGGGTGTAATTTGCTACTGCAGATGTGGATGATCGAGTATTTATGTCATCACCCTCTGTTTTTGAGTTATGGATCACCTGAAAAGACTTGTATCAAAGAATTCTACATGAGGACAAAAGAGGCCAAGTTTCCAAAAGGGTCGAAAGGTTGGATCACATACTTTCGATCACTTACTGCTAGCCAAATAGAATGGGCATTCGGATGGTTGGCCATCAATGAAGTCATATACATGCCAGCAGAAGGATCGTATTTCCTTTAATGGGTCTCAAAAGTATCTAACCTTATGCGCCGTATCGAGTATTATGGCAACTCGGAAGATATCAAATTGTGCCAAAAGATGGGGATCTCAGCCTTCAAGCGATAGAGATTAGTCCCGATGGGCAATTTACGGAAAGAAAATCTCGACAAATATGGAATGAGTGCCAATGTCTAAGAGCGGACACTTGTGTAAGGGATCGGGCTAGAGGTGAAGTGTCACCTGGGTATTCTGCATGGTACCGAAGAGATTTTGAGCAAGAAAGACCGACGAAGAGACCTCACATTCAAGAATTTGTCGAGCTATCAAAGGAGCAGTGGGATTGGTTGGCCAAGGAGAATGATTACCGAGCCAAAATCAATATGTTGGAAAAACTAGTTCAGGACCTCAAATTCGAAAGAAGCTTACAAGCAGCGGCTGATAAGGTTAAAAAGAAACAGCTGATGAGAGAAAATGGAACATTGAAGGCTCAAATTGCAAAAATGAGAGCAGCAACCGAAACCCCAGTTTGATATGCCCGGGATGAAAAGCTAATTGATAATTTGCGGCGAAAGGTGAACGATTACAGCTTTGATCTAGATAAAGCCGAGAAGGAATTAATTGGGGTTCAGAAAATGTTGGCCAGGAATGCTGAAGAAAGGGCTCGGATGATCCAAATGTTAAAGGATGAACATAATGTTGAAGTTGCTCGACTGAGGAAAAAGATTGACACGGCCGAGGTCAAAAGTAGCAAACAAGCAAAAGAATTTGACATAGAAAGAGAGCACTGCTACATGGCCATGGCTCGGTTAGAATTGGAGCTACAACAACTTCAAAAGAAGAGCCAACAGACCTTGGATGCTCGTGCCGAACAGATCGGGAGGTTGCTTCGAGTGAAAGGAATTATTAGGGAAAGAATTGTCAACATTGCTCACTATATTATATGGAAATGCCAATTGTGCAAGGATATGACCCAGTCCACATTTGCCGCAACAGCAATGATCTTTGTGAAACAAGTAATGACAGACTTGGATAAACTCCAAAGGGGAATATCATATAGGCCCGCGGTAAGACCGAACGATGTGTCGCGGGCACTAGGAGCTTTAATGTATTCATAGGACATGCATTTTCTGTACTTTTATTTTTCGCATTTAGAAGGTTGTAGTACAACATCATTTTTTGTAATCAATGATTGAGTATTGATGAAATTGAAAATCAAAAAGTTGTCATTATTTTTCTTTTCCTTACATGCAATTGCTTGTGCGATAGGCAAACATATAGGATCGAAAAACAAAAAGAGAAAGGAAAAAATAAAAAATGAAAAAATATATATATATGATGAAAAAAAAAGAGAACATGGGTGGAAACAAATGAAAGAAAAGGAAAAGCCAAAAAAGGAAAATTGGTGGGTCAAAAGAAAGATAACAAATGCCAGGATGACGCATAATTGCCAGGCAAAAGTTGTGTTTTTAAAACTTATGATGTTCATCTATTATGATCTAACTATTAACAAGTTTTTGTCATTGATGAGTATCAGATAAAGCAGTTAGCAACTGCCATTCTGGCACATCGCAACTACAACACTCGTTCTAAAAGCATGACGAAAGTAGTTACCCAAGAAATTGAGCCGACAATCGTGGATCCCGTGCAAGAGGAAGAAGTAGTAGATTTGAATAGCATGAAGGAAGAAATGTATAAGCTTAAATAGCAGATGTCATAAATGTATCAGGCATGGTCGAGGGGACAACCCTTACCTACCTACCCAGCCAATCCCACATATATTCCTCCACCGGTCCCGAACCAAGATCCACCCACCATGAACTCATCTTCTACATATCCTACATACCCACACTATTATGCCACTACATCACAATCTCCACCCTCACTTCCTAAACAAGTTCCACCACCACTACCCCAGGCTGCTCCAGTGTGTGTGGCACCACCACCAGCCACTTTACCCAAATCCTCTAGTGAGCCTGTATTACATATCCAGGATAATCATTACTACCCTCCAGAACCCACCTTCATACAACATGATTCATATACCCCTCTTATCGATATGACGGAAGAGGAGAAACCCGTTTGAAATCCTGAACAAGAGGAAATGGCCAGGAAAATGAAGAGCCTTGAGCAATCGTTTCGCAATATAGACGGGTTTGGGAGGCCAAGTTAATGTGGCATACAAGGACTTGTGTTTGTTCCCCGAAGTACAACTACCAGCTGGGTTTAAATTACCGAAATTTGACATGTATGATGGCCATGGTGATCTAGTGGCCCATCTAAGAGGATATTGCAACAAAATGTGTGGAGCTGGGGGAAAAGATGAACTACTTATGGCTTATTTCAGTCAAAGCCTCAGCGGCTCAGCACATGAATGGTACACCCGTCAAAATCATACCCGATGGTTCATTTGGGACGATTTGGCTCAATCATTTGCGAACCACTTTCAATATAATCTGGAAATCATCCCGGATAGATTGTCATTGACCAAAATGGAAAAGAAGCCCAGAGAGAGTTTTCGGGAGTACAGTTTCAGGTGGAGAGAACAGGCGGCTCGTGTGGATCTACCAATGAAAGAAGGAGAAATGGTAGATTATTTCTTACAAGCTTTGGAGCCGACATACTACGGGCATATGATGTCTCAATCGGAAAGACCTTTAATAAGGTGGTAAAAATGGGGAGCTTTGTTGAAGAAGGTTTGAAAACAAATAAAATCATGAGTTATTCAGCCATTAAGGCGACAAATCAAGCAATTCAGACGGGGATGGGATGAGTAATGGGAAAGAAAAAGAAAGAAGAAATAGCAGTTATAGAGGGAAGGTCTTGGTCCCGGGGCCCCAACCCATATCATCATCAGCCTCGCCCATATCAACCATACCCACCAACACCGTATAACCCACCTCAACATTATTACCCTCTGACTGGTCCTCAGTTTTCTATCCATCACGCCCAGTCTTACCCACCGCCTCCTCCTTCATGGCGAACCCCAGCACCTCAGAATGTCTACCATGCCCAAAATACATACCCACCACAAAAAACCTACAGAAATCCCAACAGAACCAGTTTCCATCCCGACCCTGAAGTAAAAAATGACAGGACTCAAAGAAAGAAAACATTCACTCCTCAGGGAGAATCATATACCAGCCTCTTCCACCGATTAAGACAACTAAGGTTGTTGAGTCCTATTGAGCCTAAAATTCCCAATCCTCCACCAAGAAACTTAGATCAATCCATCTATTGTGAATATTTTTCAGGAGCACTGGGACATGACACGGAGAAATGTTGGCACCTAAAATCTATAATACAAGAACTCATTGACTCCAAAAGAATTGAGGTACAAGCCTCCGAGGCTCCCAACATAACACAAAATCCTTTGCCTGTGCACCATGAAACACATATGATAGAGCTGGTACAAGGAGTAAGATGCAAAAAGCCCTCTCAGACTGTGATAACAATCAAAGCAAATAGCAAGACAGAGGAGAAATTCAGGAGTGAGAAAGTATCAATTGAGCCACATGTAAGTCAGCCAGCAATGGTAGTTGAACCTGAACCTATAAAAGTGATAGTACCTGGGGTGAAGCCCATATTGACTGTAAAAAGGGCACATATAGAGCCAGTTGTTATCAAGCCAGTCGTTCAGATGCCGATTGTGAACATCAAAGTTGTGCCTTGGAATTATGACAAGGTAACTGTCATGTACAAAGGAAAAGAAGTCAAGGGGGAGATCTACGAAACCCATGGTTTGACCCGGTCGGGGAGATGTTTTGCTCCTGACGATTTGAGGAAGGCGAAAGTTGTGAAAGAAAGTCCGGCCTATGTGAAGAAAGCAGTCACCGAAGAAGAAGCTGAGGAGTTCTTAAAAAAAATGAAAGCTCAAGATTATTCCATAGTTGAGCAGCTGAGGAAGACACCAGATCAAATATCTTTGCTATCTCTGTTAATTCATTCCGATGAACACCGAAGCTCATTAATGAAGATCCTGAATGAAGCTCATGTACCAGAAAAGATCACGGTGTGTCATTTGGAAAAGACCACAAACAAAATCTTTGAGGCAAACATGATAACATTCTCATATGATGAACTGCCATTGGAAGGGACAGAGCACAATGAGGCGTTATACCTTACAATGAAGTGTGAGGAATCAGTGGTGACCCGTGTCCCGGTCGATAATAGGTCGAGTGCTAATATTTGTCCTTTATTTACTCTGGGCAAACTGAAGATTGATCATGAAAGAATCCACAGAAATAGCATATGTGTGAGAGGATTCAACGGAGGTGGAAAGAACACTGTTGGAGATATCATATTAGAACTCCCCATCGGACCGGTGGAATTCACCATGGAATTTTAAGTGTTGGACGTTGCTGGGTCCTATAATCTCCTGTTAGGACGTCCATGGATCCATGCTGCTAAAGTGGTGCCTTCTTCACTCCATCAAATGGTGAAGTTTGAATGAGATCAGCAAGAGATAGTAGTGCATGGTGAAGATAATGTTTGCAATGCCATCACGCCATTCGAAGAAGTCGAGGGTGACTATGACGACCCAAAGGGTCATCACCTATTTTCCTCATCTGTTCCGCGCTTCTGAGGCCTTGAAAACCTCATTTTATATTGCCTCGATTTACATGCATTGTTCGGGCACGTAACCGAAAAAATTTTGTGTTAGAATATGTGAATTCTATGGAAAATTTGCAGAAATTTGATATTCATATTGATATAGTTGACTTCGGTCAACATTTTTGGTAAACGGACCCGGACCTAAGATCGGACAATCCCGAAAGGTCCGTAGGAAAATATGAGACTCGGGCATGCGTCCGGAGTCGAATTCTGAGGCCTAGAGCCCAAGATATGAATTTTTCTGTTAAATTGTTTTGCTGAAATTATTAATGAAAAAGGAAATGAAAATTGATTAAAAGACTATGGTATCGGGCTCGTATTTTGGTTCCGACGCCCGGTACAAGTCTTATATATTATTTAAGTACTTCCTGCAAAGTTTGATGAAATTTTAGCATCGTTTGATGTGTTTTGGACCATGAGTTCCAAATTTGAAAGTTTATGAAGTTTAAAAGAAGAAATCATGAATTTGAGGCTTAACTCTATGAAAACGATGTTATATTGGCGATTTGATCGCGCGAGCAAGTTTGTGGTATGTTTTTGAGGTTGTGTGCACGTTTGGTTTGGATCCCTAGGGCTCGGGTAAAGATTTAATAGGCCGTTAGAGCAGATTTTGAAAAATAACACAGCTGGTATTTTCCCTAGCTGATATCTTCGCAATTGCGAAGAATTACTCGCAATTGCGAGAGGTCCTAGAAATAGCCTTAGTTCGCAAAAGCGAACAATACTTCGCAAATGCGAAGAGGCCCAAGAATGGCCTTGGTTCGCAAATTCGAACAAGACCTTGCAAATGCGATGTTGCCCAGGAAATCCTTATGTTCGCAAATACGATCAAAATCTCGCAAATGCGAGGCCGCCTTGTATTGGGCTCAGTTCGCAAATGCGAACATTTCCTCGCAAATGCGAGTTCCGCAACCCAGACCTGTCATCTTCGCAATTGCGAACATATGTTCGCAATTCCCATATCCGCAGCTGTGCAAATTTGATACTTAAACAATTTTAAACCCCTTTTTCACCATTCTTTCAAAACCTAAAACACCACACACGATTTTCCAAGAGCAATATCACTCCAATCACTTGTAAGTCAATTTTTACTCAACTCTTTCAACTCGTAACATCATTAAACATGTTTTCCATGATAAATCAAAGGTTTTATGGTTGAAATTGTTGTTTTTTGGGTAGAACCTAGGTGTTTCCTAAATTGGGGAATTAGACCTCGATTTGAGGTCCGATTTTGAAATAAACCATATAATTGAACTCGTGAGGGAATGGGTAACTGGATTTTGGTCCGAACCCCGAGTTTTGACCACGTGGGACAGGGGGCATTTTGGGAAAGTTTGGGTAAAACTTTGAGAAAACCATTTTTATGCATTCAAACCAATTTACATAGTATTTATTAAAGTAATTGAACCAATTGTGATTAGATTCGAGCGAGTTGAAGGTTGAATTTCGAGGTAAAGCGATAGTTGAAGGTTAATTGGACTTCAAGGCTTTGAGGTAAGTGTTTGATCTATTCTTGCTTCAGGGAATATGATTGAATGTGCTAATTGCTAATTGCTATGTGATCGAGTGTGGTGTATAGGCTGTAGTGACGAGCATCTATACAATGGCGTCTAGCATGACCGTGAGTCATTTGTTGACATATGTTGTGAGTTAATGTGGGATGTTCTTAAGTCTTGTTCTTGAGCCCTTTCCAGGTTGTGAGGTTGATTATTGTTTCCCTTGTCGGGACCTTATTGTGTTGTTGTTGTTGTTCCCTTGCCGGGATATTGTTATGATTCTTGTTTCCCTTGCCGGGACAGTTTATATTATTTGTTTCATTCTTTTGCCCTTAACTGTGATTTTTATTTGGGTGAGGAAGAGTGATAATGCACGAAGGGTGATGCCATGCCATTTTTACTTATGTTCGCACGAAGGATCATTCCGTGCCTTGTTTTACTATTTATGCACGAAGGAACATGCCGTGCCATTGTTACTTAATTTATGCACGAAGGGACATTCCGTTCTGTTGTTATTTAAACTATGCACGAAGGATCATACCATGCCATGGATGTGAGGATGAGAGTAAAAGCATGAAGGGTGATGCCGTGCACTTTTATTTGCTTATTTGGTGAGGATGAGAGTAAAAGCACAAAGGATGATGCCGTGCACTTTTATTTGATTATTTGGTGAGGATGAGAGTAAAAGCATGAATGGTGATGTCGTGCAACCATTTAAATTTCTTGTTTTGGTGATAGCTGTTTTTACTACACTCTGATTTTCCATACTAATTTATTATGTATTGTTGATTGTGTTCCCCCAGCATGTTACCTCATTGGTTAGTTGTGTTACTCGATATTTCTGTTATTTTGTGGTACATACATATATAGAACTGCACATGTTTATGTGAGTGTCTGGTCCTAGGCTTGTCACTACTTCGCCTGGATAGGTGAGGCACTTACCAGCACATGGGGTCAGATTGTGCTGATATTACACTTCTGTGCATTTTTTCACAGGTCCAGGTTTTGAGCAGGAGCAGCAGTAGTAGTATACTAGCGGGATCACCGTACTTCCGAGATCGAGGTAGCTTGCAAGTGTCCGCAGGCCCGACGTCTCCTCTATTTACTTTTGTTATTGTTGTGGTCTCATTGTTCCGAGACAGACGATTATTATTTATTTTCTTTCAGACCCTTATGTGTAGATGTTCCTTAGTAGTTCATGAGTTTGTTACTCCACATCTTGGGTAGAGGACTATGTCAGTTACTTTACACTATTGTTCACCTCTTATTCGAAAGACTTTCACATTTAAAAATATGAGTATTATTCTTGTTATTTAATATGAGAACAAAGTGGTTGTATAAACAAGAAATTGGTGAGTGAATTGGCTTGCCTACCTACCACGAGTAGGCGCCATCACGATCCCGATGGTGGGGGAAATTCGGGTCGTGACAGTGACAAATGTCCTTGGGTGTACCAAGTGATAGACATTGTGTCTGTGAACTAGATATCTGAAGGAGAAAGCATCCCAGTACCCAAAGTAACCCCTGCGGCAGTCATGGTTGCTAAGGAAATGTTAAAAACGGGTTCTCTCCGGAAGAGGTCTAGGAGTTGCTCTGCAAGGAATAACACAACCAGTTCATCTTCCGGGTAGCACTAATACATTCGGCATGGGTTTCAAGCCAACCATCGCCGATATATAGAGAGCCAAAAGATTGAAAAAGAAAGGATGGACCCTCCCCAAACCTATCCCAAAACTTTCCCATTCCTTCGTCAAGCATGGTACACAAAGACGTCCGGCGACTCTTATGTCAGGCCATGGATAGATAAGGCCAGATGAAGAGCTATTAGAAAGGTTTGAGAGGTTGTTTGAAGGCGTGTATATGATAGAGGGAGCCGAGGGAACAAGCAAGATGGATGTTCAGTTTGTTGGACCCCAGATCAGGCTAAATAACTGGGAAGCTACTCCTTTTTCAATCAGAAGGGAGTTGTGGTAGTTAGCTTTAATGTTCTATTCCTAAATCTGTCTTGTTTCAAAAATTGTAATCCTATGTTCCGTCTAGTCAAATGTATCCAAACCTTCTTACCTTTCAAAGTTTAATGAAATGCAATTTCTTTCTTCCTTTATTTTTGTAGCCATAGTTTGTTTTCTTTTCTTTTTTTGAACAGTCCAGTTTTTGCTGATTTCAATGATGTGTCATGCATGAATGATTTTCGATCCAGTCTTGATAATCAGATACTTATACGAAAAATTGAAAATGATAATGGAGTGGAATATGAGGATAAGGAAGTTTTGGAGGAAATTAGTATGGATTTGAGCCACTACGAAGAGAAACCCAAACCAAACTTAAATGAGACGGAGTCTATTAATTTAGGGGATGAGGAGAATATACGGGAAACAAATATTAGTGTGCACTTAGAAGCCTCACTCAGAGAAGATTTGATCAACTTATTACATGAGTACAAAGATATATTTGCCTGGTCTTATGATGACATGCCAGGGCTCAGTACTGATTTGGTGGTACATAAGTTTGCCCATTTATCCGGAATGCCGGCCGGTTAAGCAGAAGTTGAGAAAGTTCAAAACAGATATCAGTGTGAAAATAAAAGAAGAAGTCAATAAGCAGTTTGAGGCAAAGGTCATACGGGTCACCAAGTACCCCCTGGTTAGCCAGTGTTGTACCTGTTCCAAAGAAAGACGAAAAAATCAGAGAGTGCGTCGATTATCGAGACCTTAACAAAGCAAGTCCGAAGGATGATTTTCCATTGCCAAACATCCACATATTAATTGACAATTGTGCCAAACATGAGATTGGTCCTTTTGTGGATTTTTATGCGGGTTATCATCAGATTTTGATGGACGAGAGATGCAGAAAAGATGGCCTTTATCACACCTTGGGGAACATATTGCTACAGAGTAATGCCGTTTGGGTTGAAAAATGTTGGAGCTACACATATGAGAGCAATGACCACTATGTTTCATGACATGATACATCGAGAGATTGAAGTATATGTGGATGATGTTATTATTAAATCCAAAAAGCAGTGCGATCATGTCAAAGACTTGAGGAAGTTCTTCCAGTGGCTTCGAAGATACAATCTCAAGCTCAATCCAGCAAAATGGGCTTTTGGAGTACCATCAGGAAAGTTATTAGGGTTCGTGGTAAGCCGGCGTGGTATTGAACTGGACCCGTCAAAGATAAAAGCAATTCAGAACTTACCTCTGCCAAAGAAGAAGAAAGAGGTGATGAGTTTTTTTGGGAAGATTGAATTATATTAGCAGATTTATTGCTCAGCTGACGGCGACCTGTTAGCCCATTTTCAAATTATTGAATAAAGATGTTGTGGTAAATTGGACTGAGGAATGTCAAGATGCATTTGACAAAATCAAGGAATATATGGACAGTCCTCCTATGTTAGTTCCTCTGGAGCCTGGAAAGCCCTTGATCCTTTATTTGACCGTATTGGATAATTCCTTTGGCTGAGTACTGGGGCAGCATGATGAAACGGGGAAGAAGGAGCAAGTAATATATTATCTCATTAAGAAATTTACATCGTACGAGGTAAAATATACTCAGCTGGAAAGAACATGTTGTGCTTTAACATGGGTTGCACAGAAGTTGAAACATTACCTGTCGGCTTACACCACTTATCTCATACCTCGTTTGGATCTACTAAAGTACATCTTCTAGAAGCCTATGCCCACAGGAAGGCTCGCTAAATGGAAAATTCTGCTTACTGAGTTCGATATTGTTTATGTAACTCGTACTGCAATGAAGGCACAAGCAGTCGCTGACCATTTGGCAAAAAATTCCAGTCGATGATGAGTATGAACCACTAAGACATACTTTCCTGATGAGGAGACGATGAATATTGAAGAATTGGAACAAGACGAAAAGCCGGGTTGGAAATTATACTTTGATGGGGCCGTCAATACCAAAGGAGTTAGAATTGGAGCAGTGCTCATTTCAGAAACGGATTAGCATTATCCTGTTGATGCTCAACTCCGCTTTTTCTGTACTAATAATATGGAAGAATATGAAGCATGTATATTGGGATTAAGAATGGCAATAGACATGGGTGTTCAAGAGATTTTGGTCATGGGTAACTCGGATGTCTTGATATATCAAATTCGAGGAGAATGGGAGACAAGGAATTTGAAGCTTATACCGTAACGACAGTGTCTACATGAACTATATCAAAGATTTCAATCCATAGAGTTCAAGCATATCCCAAGAATGCACAATGAAGTTGCAGATGCACTGGCCACATTGTCGTTCATGTTGAACCATCCGGACAAAGCTTATGTAGATCCATTGCAAATACAAGTTCATAATCAGAATGCTTATTGTTTTACGGTAGAAGAGTAACTTGATGGTGAACCATGGTTCCATGATATCAAAGAATATTTGAGAATGGGGGTGTACCCGGTCAAGCTACGGGAGATCAGAAAGGGCTATAAGACGACTATCGAGTGGATTTTTCTTCAGCGGAGGGATTGTATACAAGAGAACCCCGGACTTGGGTTTACTAAGATGCATAGATGCACAGCAGGCCGCTACAATCATGACTGAAATACATGCAGGAACTTGTGGACCTCGAATGAGTGGATATGTTTTGCCCAAGAAAATACTGAGGGCTGGATATTATTGGCTCACTATGGAGCGAGATTGCATCAGATATGTACGGAAATGCCATCAATGCCAGATACACAGGGACTTGATTCATTCCCCACCATATGAGTTGCATACAATGTCATCACCATGGCCCTTTGTCGCCTGGGGCATGGACGTCATCGATCCGATAGAACCCGCAGCATCTAATGGCACAGATTTATTCTGGTAGCCATTGATTACTTCACTAAATGGGTGAAGGCAAAGACATTTAAAGCAGTAACAAAGAAGGCAGTAGTGGATTTCATACTTACAAACATCATTTGCCGCTTTGGAATTCCCAAGTTGATTATTACGAATAATGGAGCCAATCTTAATAGTCATTGCATGGCGGAGACATGTCAGAAGTTTAAAATATTGCATCGCAATTCTACACCTTATCGGCCTATAGCAAATGGAGAAGTTGAAGCTGCAAATAAGAATATTAAGAAAATCCTTTGAAACATGGTAGAGGAGTCAAGGCAGTGGCATGAAAAATTACCATTTGCTCTAATGGGTTATCGCACTACTATGCGTACTTCAATTGGTGCAACCCCTTACTCATTGGGGTATGGAACGGAGGTGGTGATACCTGCAGAAATTGAAATACCCTCCCTCTGAATTATAGCTAAGGCTGAAATTGTTGATGATGAATGGGTAAAGGCCCGGTTAGAGCAATTGAGCTTGATCGACGAGATAAGATTGGCAACAGTATGTCACGGATGGCTGTACCAACGCAGGATGGCCAGAGCATATAACAAGAAAGTACGTCCACGGAAATTCGTGGTTGGACAGTATTGAGACGTATTTTACCACACTAGGCCGAAGCAAAAGGAAAGTTTGCACCTAATTGGCAAGGGCCGTTTATGGTATCCCGGGTATTGTCCAACAGAGCTTTACATCTAACAAATGTAGAAGGGAAATGTGTACAGACTGCCATTAACTCTGATGCAGTCAAGAGATACTACGTATGATTCCTTTCATGTATACAATTGTATTTGTCATATTTTTGAAATTGAAATGATGAAGGACATTTTATTTCTCTATCCAAACACTTTACCCATTGCTACCCCTTTTAAGCCTTATTATATTACTCTTTCGTACCCCTCTCTAGGAATCAATGATGAAGTCAAAATGAATGATGAAATAAAAAAAAAGATTGCAGAAAAAAAAGAGAAAAGGAAAATTTTGAAAAAAAAGAGAAAAAGAAAAGATATGAAAAATATATACATATATATATATACAAAAGAAAAAAATCGGGAAAAGTCAAACGATGTAGAAATCTTATGGTATGAACTACGTCTGACTTGATCCCGAAAGGGTACATAGGCAGCCTCAATGAGGTTCAGTCACGACAGAAATAAAATCCAAGTTTCCCCAAAAATTGAAACTGGGGCAGAAGTTATATTTTTATGATTCCGAGGGTTGTAATTGTTTTAAACCCATGTTATAAATTTGAGCCTTTATAACCTTCTTTTTAAACCCATCCAAAAGCCACATTACAGTCCAAAGAAATACCTTCTAATTAATTTCAAGGAATGACAATGCAATGAGAATAAGGAAAACATATCATGGACAGTAGCCGGGAGTTTGAAGACAGAAAAATAAAAAATATGAGAGAGTCTTATTGGTGAAAAACCTCACGGGCACCATAAGATGAATGTGAGTTGAGAGAAAATAAAAATGAGAGAGTCTTATTGGTGAAAACTCTCACAGGCACCATAATGTGAAGGTGAGTTGAGAGAAAATAAAAATGAGAGAGTCTTATTGGTGAAAACCCTCAGGGGCACCATAAGGCGAAAGATGAGGAATGACCTGATGAAACGAAAGTGGTAAGACAAGTAAGGTTTGGGTTGATGAAAGGAAAAATCAAAGTCATCAAAGATTTGGTTGGACAGACTGGGTCAGATATCCAAATGCATGGCATGGTCAAAGGAATCAACCTTCCTACCCAGATAAGTTCTGTCTTTTATTTCAAAATATCCCCACCCCTAAATTCAGGGTCATTGCATTTCATTTTTATTGTTTAAAACCTGTTGCCAGTTGAAAGCTAATTACCAGCTTCTCATGCTAGATGGCACAATGATACTGGATCCTTCAAAGGACAAGAGAAAATAAAATAACACGTGGTGATCATATAGCCAAAGGGAATAAAAGAGAAGAAGAAACAAAAGAGAAAACAAAAGGGGATTACAATGAAGACAGCAAAGCAGTACAAAGCAAGATGAGGCATATGGTAGAAGTAAGGCCAACAAGAATGCCAGTTGCTAACCATAATTTTATAACTAACAAGTTGTTCACTGATTAAGACAGGGACAAAAGATTCAAATTCTTACTAATCACTTTAAAGTGAATGTGACCAATGTGGGAGAAACAATCAAAGGAAGTACCAATGAAGGAAGGAATCCACGAAGAAATAATCAATAATCAGGAACCTACCTGAACAAGGAGGGAGGTATTATCTTTTATTTATAAAGCTACACCCATTTATCAAACAAGGGAATATTTTCTGCATTTTTAAATTTTCGCTCAGGCGCCCACCTGGATAACAAGGGAATATTTTTCTGCATTTTAAAAATTTTCACTCAGGCGCCCACTATCACTCAGAAGCCTGGACACCTACCTTTAATCCATCAAAAGATTCTCCCATTGTTCCTACTTGGGTAGTTATTCCTGAACTCCCTTGGCATTTCTACTACATGGAGCTCTTGGCGAGTCTTTTAACTCCTGTAGGAAAGGCACTCCACTTGGACTTGGCCTCTTTTCAGAAATCAAGAGGAAGTGTTGCAAAAGTAAAAGTTCAAATTGATCTTACCAAAACTAGACCTCACCATGTGTGGTTGGGCTTTGATGACAATCTTGATGAAAATGGAGATGGCAGATGGCTTGAAGTGCAATATGAGGATACCCCACAATACTGTCTCTATTGCAAACACCTGGGCCACAGTAGTTTGACATGTCCTGTAAAATCCAAAGAAGAGGAAAGCAAAAAGAAGAGAGAAAATCCTGCACCCTTTGCCAACCTTGAAACAGAACAAACTCAGTCCAACCCCACCAACACCCCTTCACACATTCAGCCAAGGCATCAAGACCCACAGTCCTCCAAAGACAACCAAATGAAAGTCATTTCTGAAGCAAAAACTCAAGAAAAGAAGTCCCACCAAAGTATAGAATCCAACCCCCCAAATGATGAATGGCAAACCCAAAAGAGGAAACAGTCCAAAAATCAAAATCAGCAAAATAATAGGAAACATCAACCCCAAAACACTCAGAAGCAAACCTCCAATCAGGCAATGCCTACAACTCAACCAACATCTGATACTACCCTCAACAATCTCTCAGCTCCTCTGGAAAAGAGTAAAGGACCTGATGTTCACAACATTGCCTCCAACCCCCTCCTTTCTCCAGTTTCCCCCCTTGTCGAAATTCAAGGAAGAATGGTGATTGATCAGGAGCTAATTCTAGATAAGAATCAGGATAGGGAACAAGAATGTGGAGTTGCACATGGTGACCATTCTTTGGTTACCACTCAGCCAATTTCTCCAAAGGGACTATCCCTGGAAGAAATTGATCCTGGTGTTTCCCCTTCTGCTGAAGACCATAGAATTACAGTTGATAGAGGCAAAAATTCTGTGGTACAGCAATCACCAGTCCCTATACCCAAATCAAAAGCAAACCCAAGTCAAAAGAAAAGGAGACAGTTATGAAAACAACAGGAAGTTGCTGCAGCCAAGGGTTCAACCTCTGAAAGTGCTTCCCCTGTTCTGATTGTTACATTGGCAAATGAAGCAGAACCATATATTACTTCCTCACCCATAGAGGAGGTAATTAATATAAGTTCTACAGGGACTTCATCACCATCTAAAAGAACTGAAATCCAGCAGAATCCTTCAGCTCTTGAAAAGGATGTAGGACTTGCAATACATCCAGCACCTTTATCTCAGATTCAGAATGAGAAAGAAAATATTGTGGCCTCAATTACTCCTGAGGCAACAGGTATTGGAATACAGTCATCCCTCTCTCCAGAAGATGAATACATGCATGTTCAATCTGAAGATGAGAAGGCCTCTGTAGAACAAGCTGATGATGAACCTAGTGAAGATTTGGAAGGAGATGATACATGTAGTCAGCTCCTTACTGCTTTCAATGGTAGCACTGATGCTACTGAAATCATCAACACCCAAGGTCTCTCTCCCAGAAACAAAATGCCACATTACCTTACCAGAAGCAAAGCAACCATCACTAAAATCCCACCAAAGCACAATCTCCCCAAAAAACTTTAATGATTAGCGCAATCACTTGGAATATAAGAGGTATCAGAACCTCTGGAGCCCTTGAAAGACTCAAAACTCTCAAACAAATCCATAACCTCTCATTCATTGCAGTCCTAGAACCTTTTCTTGATGACACTCATATCAATTACTACAGAATTCAGCTATCCATGCAGCATGCAACCTCTAATAGTAACAATAAAATCTGGCTCTTTTGGGATCGAGATTTTGATGGTACTGTTATGGATCAAGATGAACAACAAATAACAATTCAGTTGAAACATGTGGAAGCAGCTGATCCTTTTTTGATCACTGTGGTTTATGCTAAGTGCAAGATTCTTCTCAGAAGACCACTATGGGATACTCTTCGACAAAAGTCCTTGTCATGTGATATACCTTGGTGCATCATTGGTTATTTCAATGTGATCACATCCATTGAAGAGAAAATAGGGGGATTACCATATCAGATTAACAAAAGTATGGATTTCTTAAGTATGATTGAAGACTGTGGATTGGTGGACTTAGGCTTCTATGGCCCCAAGTACACTTGGTCCAATGGAAGAGGACCAGGCTCTATAGTTTGGAAGAGATTGGACAGGGCATTGGCAAATGATAACTGGCTGATCTATTTCCCAACCACAACCATTTCTCACTTATCCTCAACAGGCTCTGATCATAATCCAATTCAAATGGACTTGAATATCAGACAGGATACTACCAAGAGGTATTTCAAATTTCTCAATTGCTGGGTGCAAAATGAAAATTTCCTCCCTCTAGTCCAAGAGACTTGGGCACAGGAATTTTCTGGGAATGCTGTGTGGATCTTTCATCAGAAGCTTAGAGCAGTCTCTACTACTCTCAGCAAATGGTCTAAATAAGAATTTGGAGACATCTTTCAAAAGGTTAAGGAATTTGAAGAAAAAGTGAAACAAGCTGAAGTTAACTGGGCTCATACCAATGATACAACTGACAGAATGGTGTATCAAGAAGCCAATGCTCAATATGTAAGATACATGAAGTTAGAAGAGTCTATTTTAAAGCAAAAAACACAACTTCATTGGTTCAAGGAAGGAGATGCTAATTCAAAATACTTTCATAGTCTTATGAGGGGAAGAAGGAGAAAACTCTTTATTCACAAAATCAAGGACATGGATGGTAATTGGATTCAAGGAGATGCAGCCATAGGAGAAACAGCCTGTGATTATTTCCAAGAGCACTTCACAGAAACTGGAGGAACAATCAGACAAGATCTCTTAGATTACATCCCATCTCTCATCACACAGGAGGATAACCAATGCCTCACCAAAGATCCAACAATGAAAGAACTTAAGTCTGTTGTCTTCTCTATGGATCCCAATAGTGCTGCTGGTCCAGATGGCATGAATGGAAGATTTTTCCAATCATGTTGGGATATTATCAAAACAGACCTCCTGAATGTTGTTCTGGCTTTCTTTGGAGGAGCTGAAATGCCAAAGTATATGACTAGTGCTTGTCTAGTTCTCTTGCCAAAGGTTGAATTTCCTAACTCTTTCAATGAGTATAGACCTATCAGCCTCAGTAATTTTATAAACAAGGTTATCTCCAAAATCATATGTTCCAGGCTTGCCCCAATCTTGCCTAAAGTCATTTCCAACAACCAGTCTGGTTTTGTACAAGGTAGGAGCATCTCAGAGAATATTACGCTTGCTGAGGAGATAGTCCAAGGAATTAAAAAGCCAAACAGGGGATCCAATGTAGTCATCAAACTTGATATGGCCAAAGCATATGACAGAGTTTCTTGGAATTTCACATGTCAAATGCTGAGAAGAATGTGATTCAATGAGATGATTATAGATATGATCTGGAGGACTATGTCAAACAACTGGTACTCAGTTATCATTAATGGAACAAGACATGGATTTTTTCACTCTACTAGGGGTCTAAAGCAGGGAGACCCATTGGCTCCGGCTCTTTTCATTCTGGGAGCAGAACTACTTTCATCAATGCTTAATAGGTTGACTCACGACCAATTCTTCAATGGATTCTATATGGAGAAGAAGGGTCCTCAAGTCAACCATTTAAGCTTTTCAGATGACATCATTATATTCACATCTGGAGGAAGAACTTCTCTAAAGAAGGTCATGGAGATCCTTAAATGCTATGAGAACATATCTGGCCAGCAAATCAACAAGCAGAAGAGCCACTTTATGCTCTCTCATTGTGCCCTCCCTGCAGTAAGCAGAAGAGTCCAACACATCACTGGCTTCACCAAGAAAGAAGCCCCCATCACTTACCCGGGATGCCCCTTATATACAGGAAGAATGAGAATTGTCTACTTCAATAACCTAGTTGCCAAGGTTACTAACAGAATCAAGGGTTGGCAAAGTAGAATTCTCTCATATGGAGGTAGGGCTACCCTGATTAAGTATGTTCTTCAGTCTATGCCCACACACTTGTTATCTGCTCTCTCACCCCCCAAGACAGTCTTAAGACAAGTAGAGAAGCTAGCTGCCAATCTTTTTTTGGGGCATGGAGAAAGACAAAAGCAAGTATCATTGGGCTTCTTGGCAAAAACTAACTTTCCCAACCTCTGAAGGAGGAGTTGGTTTCAGATCCATGGAAGAAATTTGTCAAACAATGGAATACAAGAAATGGTGGCTTTTCAGGACTAAAGACTCCCTTTGGAGCCAATTCCTTCGAGCCAAGTATTGTCAAAGGTCAAATCCAATTTCCAAAAAATGGAACTCTGGACAATCCCAAACATGGAAAAGAATGATGACAATAAAAAAGGAAGCTGAAAATCACATTCTTTGGAGACTGAACTCTGGCAATTGTAGTTTCTGGTGGGATAATTGGCTAGGAACAGGTGCCTTAGCTCATCAAAGGTCTGGAGGTGGAAGACCTGGCAACATTTCAGTGGCATACTTCCTGGATCATGGCCACTGGAACATGCAGAGGCTAAATGAATCTGCTCCAGTTCATACAATTCAAGCTATCTCCCAGATTCAAATCCATAACCTCAACTCCCAAGATCAAGCCATATGGATTCCCAATGTTAAAGGCAAATTCACCTGTTCCTCGGCATGGGAGACCCTCAGGAAGAAGAAGCAGAGAAGCTTCACCAATAAAATGATCTGGCATAACAAAATACCATTTAAATGGTCCTTCTGCATCTGGAGAGCACTTAGGAACAAGCTTCCTACTGATGACAGGGTATTACCTTTCTGTAATCCCACTG